>BSXT01001032.1:0-37997 GCA_030267785.1 Phytophthora fragariaefolia | reverse complement strand
TTCCTCGATAGTTTCATGTAGATTGTGACCGGACGCTATGTAGTTTAAGATCTCCTGCTTGTGGGAGTACGCCACGGCTGTCCGCTGATAGGACTTGCGCTTCTTGCCTTGGCCATTGATCCGATGACGGCCCATGGTCGCGCTGGTTACGATATGGGTGATTTTAGCTGTGTCTAAGCTTAAAATAAATGAGGTCGGAAGAGTTAGTAACAGGACCATCTGCGATAGAACCACGGACTCTGATTGGCCACTTTGAGGGTGACCCTTAGCAGTAAACGACGCCTAGGACTACGACGATACGGTAGCAGCCCCCCCGCAGTCTACCTACCTTTGGCTGTCGTTTTCCAACACAGCCCAAACAGCCCAGGACAAGTAAGGCAGCGTGGGTGTGTCGGTTATAGAATCCGTTGTCTGGCGGGCTTCTGCGAGGTGCGGCGCCAGTGGCCGCAGTTTGGCCAATTGCTGCACCGGAAGTTCCGGTGAATGAAGTGGACCGGACCCATCTCATCTTATTCCGCCAGGGAGATACATGTACATGTACGGCGCGGCTTCAACGTGGCCGGCATCGCCTCCTCCACGCAGTGAGATACTGGTACTGTACAGGCTGTGTCTGTACAGCTGTGTCATGGCGACTCATGCTACACGCGCCGTACAGCAAGTGAGCGCGCCGCCCATAAATCAGCCGAGCGCGCAAATCGCGAGTCGGCGACGCCGCCGGCTCCACTGCCACTGGCAGTGCCAGACTGGCAGTGCCGTGGCACTGAAGCCTCCAGCGCAACAAAGCGCCGACAAGACCTCCTTGCAGGTCTTTGCTCGCCAGGCCTGCAGCTTCATTCCGTCCCCGTGCAGAGCCCCGCAACTCGGTTAAATGAAGGAGCGAGCTGGCCATCCGTGACCGCTGCATCTGCAGCCCGCAGCTGGAGCCCCCGATCTCCGGCCCGGAGCCCGGGCTCTCTCCGCGCCCCTCCTCCTGCTTTTTTCCAGCGCCAGCCGTCCTCAGCTGTCGGTCGTCCGTCCAGAATCAGTGCATCGCCTTTCGCAGGGCCACGGCGCCCGCAGTGACGTATCTTCGTCCCATTCCGACAAAGTCTCCGCCCCGCGCACAGCTCGCCCCGCTCTTCCTCGCCGCCTGCCCGCCATGGCCGCCAGCGAGCGCACGTACCTGCTCACGCGCAGCCTCAGCGGCGAGTGGGATGGCGAGCACATGACGGTGAAGCCCTACGGGCCGGCCGTGACGCTGGCCATGGCGCTCAACTACGTGATCGGCACGGGCTGCTTCGGCCTGCCCTACGCCTTCATGGAGGCGGGCATCGGGCTCAGCCTCACGCTCATGATCGTGGGCGTGCTGGGCTCGCTCATCACCATGAACTACACGCTCGAGTCGCTCGCGCGTGCCGAGGGCGTGTGCGCGGCCACGGGCGGCGGCGCGCCGCGCCACCAGATCACGTACCGCAAGTTCGAGTTCGCCACGATCGCCGACATGTTCGTGGGGCGGCTGGGCAAGGCCGCGGTGCAGCTCGTCATGGGCATGTACTGCATCGGCTCGCTCTGGTCCTACGCGTCCGTCTTCTCGTCGTCCACGGCCTCGCTCTTCTTCTCGTACGTGCTGGGCGAGTCCTGCGACGTGTACGGCGACGCGCCATCCAGTGGCTGCCTCGACGGCTACTACGTCTTCATGGCCATCTTCTCCGCCATCGTGCTGTCCATGGTGCTCATGGACATCAGCGACCAGGCGCTCGTGCAGAAGTTCCTGTCCGTCTACCGCATCGTGGCCTTCGCGCTCATGCTCATTACCATGCTAGTCAAGGTGCTGAGCGACGGCGGCGACCTCGTGGCTGCGCGCTACTCCGCCATCGGTCTCGTCAACTGGGAGAACTTCGGCAAGGGCTTCGGACCCACACTACTGGCGCTCAACTGTCAGTACAACATGCCGGACGCACTGCAGCCGCTGAACCCCAAGTCTAAGGCGCGCTTCGTGGCCTTCGCAGCGCTACTGATCGCCGGCGTGTGCTACCTGCTGGTGGGGCTGCTCGGCGCGCTGGCGTTCGACAAGATCAACCCGTTGGCGACGCTCATGTGGAGCTCGTACACAGGCTGTGGCAACGGCTGGGAGGAGTGCGAGCACTCCAACCCGATTGGCATCATCGTGCAGCTCATCATTCTGCTCTTCCCGGTCGTGAACGTCGTGTCGGCGTACCCGATGGTGGGCGTCACGGTAGGCGACAACATGCTCATGTCGTTCCCGTCGCACCTCACCGCGCGCTTCGGTGAGAGCATCACGCGCAGCATGTGCCGACTGTCCGTGGCCGTACCGCCCATTCTGTTCGCCATCGTGTTCAAGCGCCTGGACTTTATCTTTGCGATTGCTGGGCTGTTCGGGTTCTTGCTGGGGCTGACGATTCCGTGCTGGTTCCAAGTCATCGGCAGCCGCTACTGCCAGCGCGTGTGGGGGTTCCCTGGTGCAGCAATCACCGAGTTCACGGAACCTATCGTGAGCTCTGTCCCGTTCGCTAGCGGTTTCCTGGCGCTTACGTTCGTTATCACGGCCGTCGCCATTGCCACGCTGAACGCGTGAGGCTAGCAACCCGTGGTGTCGGCCCCGCAGATAGAGACCGACAGAATGGGCTCGATACCACGCGTTCCACGGATAATAGTGCAACAATTCGTAGTGCAAATTCCCTCAACAAGTGTCACGCTTATGGCATTCAGCGCCTACATCAGTTAGCTGCTGCACCCATTTCGTTGAAGACCAAAAGGGCAACTTTCAGTTGCTGTAGCCATTTTACATTTTACGAGCATGAATCAAACGATTGTAGAGCATTTTACACTCCAGTGAAAAGACCGACAGCGAGTCTCCCCAAGTGTCATGGAGGCCGACGGCGTGAAGGACGAGCTGGCAGCCATGCAGCTCGGCGAGAGCGAGGACGTGTCCATGGCGGACGCCGACGCTGACGCGGGCGTGATCACGCTGGACAAGGTGTCGCTGCTGCAGGAGAGCGTGGACAAGATGGCACTGAGCATGTTCAACGCGCTGCGGCTGCTGCCCGCGGCCACTGCGGACGACGCCAAGATGGAGGAGACCAAGGACGCGGTGCGGCCAATTAGCTGCGTAATTGCAGCAGTTTTATCGGCTAATTCGGAGGTGGCGCGCAGATCACTTCCCTGGCGAACGACGTCCTGAAGATGGTGCAGGAGACCGACGCGCTCATCGACGACCTGCCGGGGCTGGACAAGTCAGAGGCGTGCGTCGAGTTGGCGGTGGTGTGCGGGGGCAAGCGGGGGTGCATCTGACCGAAGTGGTGCATTGGTGCAGGGAGCAAATGGAGGAGCTGCGGCGGCTGCAGATCCAGAGCGAGGAGGAGGCGCAGACGCTGCGGCAAGTGGCCGAGGAAGCAGGTAGCTCGAGGTTGAGCACTGGCGGTGGGCGTTGCGTTGCGGCTGGAGCTGATGCGTGCTGCTGTGCTGCTGTGCTGTGACTTGCAGAGCGGTGGATGGATCGCGCGCGAGACTCGCTGCGCGTCATTTCGGAGACGCGTCTGCGCCGCTGAGGTCCGCAGCATGCAGGCGGATGCTTCGTCATTAACACCAGCCACGCACAGCGGAAGATGCTGGAGACGTAGGCGGACGTTGTAGTTGCCGTCGTAGCGGACGAGTTGACTAGCGTTGACGTCGACGCCCCTCCAGGATTGGTCAATAAACCTGAATAACGGTCCTGATTCGTCTAAATCCCGTCGTTTCAATCATTCGAGCTATTGCACAGTATCGGCAGGTGAGGACCATGGCAGATATCTACGGCGGACGAGTGCTCGCAGGCGAAGACAGCGAGGAGGACGACGAGGATGAGGAAGGTGGGGGACGCTCGTGATGTCGATCTACGATCCCCGCGCGTTCTGATGGTTTGCTGTTCTGCTGCAGAGATGACCTTCCAGTTCAACGGCTTCGGGTCGCAGGCGTCCCCGGCCGCTCCTCGCTTCGCTGTCCCCACAGTCGTTGCACCGCCTACAGGAGCTGAAGGGGAAGGGGATGAAGAAAGTGACGAAGAGGAAGAAGAGCAGAAGCTGAATCTGAAGCTGGTGGAGAAGCCGCAGGTGGAGATGGAGGTGACGGGGGAAGAAGAAGAAGAGGAGGAGGAACTGGAACAGGAAGCGTCGGTGCAAGATGATGCAGAGGAGACGAAGAATCCAGATATCAAGACGACGACCGAAGGTGCTGCTGAAATGACGGAGGAGCAGCAGGAACTGTGGCAAGTGGACGAGAACGTCAACGGCATCGAGGTCATGAGCAACGCGGTCGTTGACACAATGCAGCCCTCGCTGGACGCGACGATCCATCGGATAGCCGAATTGAAGGAGAGTCAACTGGTAAGCTTTCGTCGAGAAGGCTGGTTGTGGTTTTCGACTTGGGATGCTGATGTGATTTTTTTCGTGGTAACCGTTGCAGCGCCTGCTGGCGTTGCTGACGGAGCAGAACGCTGGACTCAAGTCCAACAAGCAGCTAGAGGACGCGGCCGTGGTGTTAGAGAAGCTTCCGTTCTACGTGAAGAAGCTGCAGGGTATCAAGCTGGCCATGCAAGAAATCTCCTTCGCGACAGAGAAGATGAAGCGCCGTGCTGAGGGGCTACGGATCGACGCGCAGTCGTGTACGTCATTGCAAATGTTATCCGTGTCTATTTGCATTATCCTTCTAACGCCATCCTGTGCAGATGCAATCAAGAAGGAGAATAAGCGGGACGCGCAGTCGCAGTGGAATAAGTTGTACGCCGCAAAGAGCGCTCCAAGTCCCGGCGCGCAGTCTTAGGTATACCGTCTAGAGCAGAATGGCGTGATGGACAATATATAACTGCGTGCCTGTAGCATCTCGAGCAACGCTGTGCTAGGCATTAATCGCTGTCGAGACGGATTTTACATGGCGTCTCTCAGCGCATCGCCCTGATACATGGCTACCTTTGCCAGTCGTCGAGTCGCCGCCTACCAAACCCACAGCGTCCGTACGCAGCACCACCATGCAAAGCCAAAAAAATTGTCATATTTAGTATATTCCGGCCTCGAGCCCCTCGGCAACAGCTCGGCGCGCTGTGAGCCAGTCACTGCGTCCGTCCACCCTCGAGTCCAGGCAGCCCGCGCTGCCCCCGCCGCTTTACTGGTATTTGAAGTAGAGCGCAGCGAAGGCCACGATGCCCGCCAGCACGGCGTAGAGCGGGCCGTTCTGGCCGCTGATGTCCTGGCGGCCGCTGGCCGAGGTCTTGGAGCCGGGCGCGGCCTTGGCGGGCTTGTCCTGCTTGACGTCGCCCTTGATCTTGCCGATCTCGTACTGCTTGAGCTGCGCGCGCGCGTCGTTGGAGTGTCCAATGTCCTCGAACTCGTCCGTGGCGTCCTGGCCAGCCACGTCCACCATGATCTCGGGGCCGCCCGGGTGGTCGTCCAGGAAGGCCGTCACGTCGTACACCTTGCGGATGCCCTCGTCGCGGATGACCATCCAGCAGTCCTCCGCCGTCTTGTGCGCGGCCACATCCTCCAGCGTGAACTCCTTGAGCGCGGGCGTCTCGGCGGTCTCGGCCATGATTCGGCTGGGGTGGGGGAGCGTGATGCGGTTCCGAGGGTTCGTGCGTAGCTGCTCGCGCAGAAATGATGAAATGGGAGGAGAGGACCGCGCCACGCAGGTTACACAAGGCGTACATAGGTGCCGGTAGAAATATTTCCAAGCAGCCTGGGATGGATTTGTATTGGATTTTGGACGGAAAGATGAGTCGGGATACACAGGTTTCTGTTGAGGGGGCATTTAGAAATGGAAGCGACCTACGTGGCTGCAAGCACGAGTTGCCGTCATATGGCAGCACCACCAACTGCCGCTCACTTTGGTTCCCTCGCATTGCGCTGCAATATGATACCAGTACTGTAGTGCAGTCTTTGTTTTCGCAGCGGCGACTATTCTTTTTGGCGATGCTGCCAATTCTCGCCGATCCCACCAACCAGCTTCGCACTGTGTTATTTGACCTTTTCGTGTACTGCGAAGCAGTTGGTGACCAACTACGCTTAGGTCAATATTCCCACTTCGGAGCATGTGGTGCGCTGCATTGCCATTGCAACATGCGTCGTCGGTTCCAGTGGTACCAGCAACTATATTCACCCGCTAGCAGCGACAACGGATGAATCGCTGGCCCAGTTCTGCCAGTTGCCAGAGGGACAAGCTTTTCGAAGCTCTCACGCCCCCCCTGCAGTCGGTGACGCACACGATACTTTTCAGACACGTCATGCTTGTACGAGCATGGAGTGCTGTATTAGTGACTACTTCATTGACCTCTACGTGCTAGTTTTAAGTACTACTACGAAGATCAATCATCGCAAACGGTGGGTAGCTACAGCGTTAGGCATGCGCTTCCGAACTCTTGGTGCTTTACCTTCTTGGTCCCCAGCTAGGGAATCGCAATCACCATTCCGTTGCCCACATCTTTCACGGGAAGCGGACGTAATGGCTGATGTTTGATATCAGGTGCAGGGGGTTTGACATGGAGGAACATTTTGTAGAATAACTTCACCCACAGCGATTCACTCGATCCAGAAGGTTTGGAAATGGCCCTTTCTTCCTCTTCGGCATGCTTCTCAAGTGGAATTATTTCATCTGTACCCAAGACGTTGTTTTCGTTGTCCGTGCCGTCAAGATCATCATCGTCGTCGTCATTTTCCAGCCTCTTAGGCCACTCACCTTCATTCCGGAATGATGGGTTGGCAACTTCCTCTGCAAGCGCACCGACTGCCGTAGCTTCACCAGCGACAGAAAAAGTGAAGCTTGCTGTGAGCAGCACGACCCCGGCTGCCAGAGTGACGAAACTACTGCACATTCTTGTGCTTTCCTTTGTCGCTCCGTTCGTCGATGGAAAAGTTGCGGACTGATTGGTAAGCTTCAGCTTTATTTGCAGTCACAGCAAGGGGTTCGAGCTCTGTACTCGTGATCAATCAGAATCGTAAACAAGATTCTACCGCCATGACTGTTCTCACCTGCTCCACGCACACGGGAATCCCGTGTGTCCCGTAACGGTATATATAGCGTTGTGTAATAGCATTACATTATATCCTGGCGGATGTCCCCGTGGGGACGCGTTGCTCGAAGCAAAACTACGGACGAGTATATATCTTTCTGTCCCACCAATAAAAGAAAGTCGATATTTCGAACCGGCTTACCTAGAAATATGAGCCGCAGTGGAGGCATGTGATTTATTTCGTTAGGGACATCGTGCGTTGTAGTTAGTAACATCAAACACTCACCTTCGAGCTGCTCAGCTAGTTTACAAAATACCGGTATCCCTTTGCCAACATGACACGGGGTTGTTGTAAAAAAACGACCACGTCTGGAATTTACTTTTTTAAATTAAAATTAAAATCTAAATGTGACTGTTTTTTTCATAAAAATTTACGTGCCTATTGCAAAAATGTGGGCTCGTTCGCAGCGTTTCTATCTACTGCATTTTTTTGATAACCATCCTCCGGTCATGCGCGTGGGGCGCCATCATTTGCCGGCTCTTGGCCTCCTTCTGCTGACTTTGTCGAGCATCTCCACGTTATGTGCTTCGCTCTCTAGATCGGTGCAATCCGTTCCGGGCACTGAGAGCCAGCTCCCGGTGGTGAATGTCGTTGTGGCAGGAGCCACGGGAGACTTGGCGCAGAAGTATCTGTGGGTGGCGATGTTCCGCTTGGCGCTGGAGGCTGCAGCAACTGGGGAACGCTCCTACCGCTTCGTTGCGGGGGCAACGCAGTCTCGTGAAAAGGGGGAGGCATGGTGCAATGACTTCTTTAACGAGAGTTTTGCAACGAGGGTGTGTGGATGTACAGACAGTCGACGAGGGGATCTGACAGCGCGGACTAAGTGTCTGGACTTCCTGGAGACAGAATTCAAGCCTAGTGTACAGTATGCGCCATTATGGAAGGAGAGTCACTATCGACAGTTGGGAGAGAAGTTGGGTGAGACGGACGTGGACGGAAGGGAGGAGGGGAGACTGGTGTATCTCGCTGTCCCACCGCAGATTTTCCTTCAGGTGCGTTGGAAGCGGAGGGAATACATGCTAGTTGAGCTGACTAGCTGCTTCGTTATTTTAGAGTTGCGACTTTATTCATCACTACTTGCGATCTGTCCCGTCGAAGACGGGTTCTGCTGTTTTTCTTCGGGTTGTAGTGGAGAAGCCTTTTGGGCGTGATTTACGATCTGCACACGAACTTGCTTCGCACCTGCGGTCTCTTTATAGTGTACGTGTTGGAGAAATTGGTGCTTCTTATTTTGTCCTTAGCTTTGTGTTAACGGGTTGTTGCAGAGCGAAGAACTGTATTTGATGGACCATTACGCGGGCAAATTGGTAGTTCGTGCGCTCCGCAACTACTTCCGATTAAATGCAGCTGCACTTCAACCAATTTGGAACAGCCAGCATATTCATGAAATTAATGTACGTAGAGTGATAGGTAGTTTGGTGACAATGTGTACTAAGCGTTATCACACAGATCGAGATGACTGAAAAGTCAACGCTTCAAAATCGCGTACCCTACTTTGACAGGTAACGTTTAGTAGTGTTTATTCATCGGGTGAATGGCCTAATGAAATCGGCTGTTTTTATATCCTACAGCACCGGCATTATCCGCGATGTTATGGTAAACCACTTACAACTGCTTCTCGGTCTTGCAGTGTCACCCGCTTTTGATGTGGTACACAACGATGTGTCCGTATTATCATCGAGTGAGACCGCTCGACGCTTGCATGCGGCCCAGTTACGATTCACTAAAGCACTGCAGACTCCCTTCCAGAAGTCTGACCAGCGGCATTCGTTTTTTGTTGCACAATATGGTGAGTATGCAACGCATTATCGAGAGGAAATGGGCCGACAGCTTGAAGAAAGTGACCACTTCACACCGACAGCTGCAATGATTCAGCTTACAAGTTCCTTGGATGAATGGAGAAACACCACGTTTTGCCTCGCTGCAGCGAAGGCAACTGATACGCGACTACTCATAGTCACAGTTGTGTTCACACAAAGAAACTTCTCGACCAAACCTACCGAGCCATGTAAGTTCTCAGTTGTGATTCAGCGGACCCTTAACGCTAACACACGTCATAGCCACCGTATCGAATGGTCCTGCAACGTTAGCGATGCGCTGGGGGATCTTCACGTCCCAGAAGGCTGGGAGTACTTAGCTAATGTAGATCATAGTGTTATAGTTCCTAAAAAGGCCCATACATGGACAGCTCAGGGTGTTACTGAGGTTTCTGCATGGGAACTCGGTGACGAACTATCTGCGTATGACGTTCTTCTACGAGAAGTTGCTCTTGGAGAGTCTGGTCATTTTGCGGACTTGAATGAGATTGAAGCAGCTTGGGCGTTGTGGACGCCGATCGTGGAAGCTGCTGAAGCGTATGCAGATCTATCGGGCATCGAAGAAGGCATCAAAACTGCAAAGTTGCAATATGCAACGTACCCATCTGGAAGCTCACCTTGGAAGCACGTTCAATCAAGCGACCGACTAGTAGAATATGCAGTACCAGTTAGAGAAGAGCTCTAACAACAAACCCAAGCGAAGTAACTGACATTAATTGAGAGTCACCAGTAACGTCTCTTCGGATTGAACTTGGGCTCCTAACGATATCGGCGTTTTAGAGTCGCACACATTTTTTTTTGGTAACCAAACCGTTCCGGTCCTGTACTCTCTTATTATTGTGATTCCGCCCTGGATGGCAATCTATGTAGATTTAGTGGTTTCATATTATACATACAAGTGAATCCTGGTTTGTTAAAACAAAAAACAGGTATTGATGTGCGAAGTGCTGTAGTATTACTAGCTGTTGTCAACTTGCCGTACCACCGTGTGCACACGACATGGAAAAACAGCTTAAATGGTCTTTGTCTCGGTGCTGCCGGTGATTAAGCTGGTAATACGACATATCTTTACGTTGGCAGCGATGCACCTCAGCGTCGAACGACCGGAGGTGGTCGTGCTAAACTCGGAAGTCTTCATCGCGCTGTTCGTGTTATACAGCAATCAAGAATATCCTTCATTTGGTACAGCATTTAAATTAGTGTTGACCTATCTTGTCACTTGGCGATGTCACTTCGTAGTACTAATGGCTTCGTTCAGAGGATAGACCAAGTGGGGAAGTAAATCAGGGATATCCACGGTGGCACAGATATTATTTTGATACCAAAGTGACTGACCATAAGTTGAGTGTGCTACGGTATTCGACATGTAATTCGTAACAAACTTGTTGTAGTAGTGTACACTGCGAGGTTAAGCTGGTGATCAAAGTGTCAGTGCTTCCTTCAAATAAGGTCCCAGCGTCCTTCATGTGCAATATCGATGGGTTCGACAACCAATCCGATCCGCAACCCGAGCTCGTACAAAACTACGGCTGCAGCTGCCACGAGGACAGTATGCATGACTAATAAACCGTGCAGCTGTTCGGTCTTGTTGGAGTACAAACAAGAAACAAAACACAACAAAACCATCAAGTTGCAGCAGTTGGACTAATCTGTTTATATTACATGTAACACCTTTGGACGGATGATCGAGAGAAGATATCGATTAATACCGTAATATTCAAGTATTGCAGTTAGGTGATAGTCAATGCCATGGTGACGTGCGGTCAGCTCATTTCAGGAATGCTCTTGCCAATTGAGTAACTCGATTGATAGAGTAACTGCCATGAATCTCCAGTTGAGTGCACCCTCCCCCCCTCATGTTTTGATAAGCTTTATTGAAAATCTTGGATTTAAACAGTCTATAATGGCATCGCAACGCTTCGAATACCAGAAAGCAACAGCTGAAATAAGTAGTTTCAGTTCGTGGCAACAAGTATGATAAAACGTTAGTACTACTTCGTGTGTTGTCTGGTCGTACAGTAGAAATGTTCAGCACCAATCGAAGTAATAGTACCAGTAAAAGACCATTGACAGTAATTGTAATGCTAATGCCCTTTACTGCGATGGTCCCAGTACTACCAAGCACGAATTGAACTGGATGCTTTAACGTAGTTTTGGCATTCTCATTATGTTGACTGCGTTGCATCTGTTACTCTCTGGGAAATACCCAATCACTTGTTTCCAGTCATCGAAGTAATTGATTTCATGTCAAACTTCGTTGTTTGCACCAGTCTCACAGCGTTATGTGTTGTATTTCCCGTTTACCCTCACCTAGCATCTTCAGATATGACGAAGTATCAACCCTCATCCGTAACGGCACTTCTAAAGCATAGTTGTCAGCCATCCAGCCGTCACTGTTCGTCGGGAGGAACATACCCACTTGATCGATTCAACCTTCATGGCATTGAGCAGAAATCCTCGGAGAACCATCACCGTGGGCTAGTTGGCTGGTGTTGATGACGAGCAGGATGACAGCGAAGAAGTCGAGCGTGGACACTGTTGGTAAAAGTAGTTATGGTCAGGGCTTGAGATCAGCGAGGAAAATTGGTGAAGGACGGTAAAACCAAATGGTGGAGCATTGGGCGCGCGCACATAGCGAGTATATTACTGGTATCCGCTACAGCCGGATGCAATATGGTGTATGGATTAACATTAGCTAGTGCTTTAGACTTCATTCATATTACCAGGTGTTCTCTTCGTGTGTGGCTGGTGGTAACAGTAAACGATCTGGTCTTGAAACGAGCCTGCGAAGATACTTCCTTTTTATACGCTGGTTGAATTGTTCGTCGTCACCGCAGAATTTTCATTTAGCCACGTGAACTTGAATGTGTAGTCAAAGCCTGATGCGCGCACCACCACCCGTTCTAGTTAGAATGGAGCCACTACAATTCAACCGAAAGAGTAGTAATACCGTGATGCTCTAACGAGGCTTGAACATTATAGAAAACCCAGAAGCAGATTTTAGTCTGTACGCCGGGCCACTGCCTTTCAAGTACGAAGGCAAGTTGGCGGATGGCTGAAAATTGTAGCCGACGCTGCAGTACTGTGCACAACAGCACCAACGACGCTAGCTTCAGAGCGCAGTTAAACAGAACATTTTTAAGAGCTTCTGACAACTCTTCATTTGTCAAGACAGCGAGCTGGGCGTAATAAATGCGATTGTGTAAACTGTACATGACAGCCATGTATATTGCTGCATACAAATTGTTGTGAGAATCATGAAATAATAAAGTATGAGAAGACACTTACTGAAGATCAATGGAATGAAGACGCCAACATAGTAAATGAGAACTAGGAATTCAGTCAAGTACATGAGGCGCCGCACCTCCAAAATATACTGGAGTGAAGCACCAGACATCGATCGGGAGTCACGTTTGGGTTTTACAGGCCCCCATTTGATGGGATCCAATGCAGGCTGAATCCGCGCTCCAATGGGTTGCAATTGTAGGGTGCCACGCGACTGAAATTTCAAGTTTTGGCCGTCTAACTTGCTGCCGTCTTTGGATAATTCGAGCTGAAGATTGCTAGCGGATCGCACCTGTATACTACCCTCTCGTTTTCCTCCTTGGCTAGAGTTACCTAGCAAAAGTGAATCAGCACGCTGCAATGCACTTGGTCTGCTGCTGCCAATGCTGGACTTGGCGACAAATTTACAGGGGTCCCAAAAATCGTCAGTCACCAGACGTCCTATAATTTCTGCCCGATTAACAGAGATATGTACGTCTCGAAGTGACATCGCCAACTGACAAAGTAGGGCAAGGGTCACCATGACTGTGGTGCCGATTGAATGCGAGTTTTGCATGCAGTATGATACGAACAACGCGTTGAAAACTTCAGAGTTAAACACGACAACTTCCGGCATTTCGTCCCTGAGGTGCACGACCGTCAACGTGAAAATATTTCGCATAACCAACTTAATTACTGGCAACAGCGATGCAAAGAGAATCTGACCAGTTTTCGATAGTGTCGTGAATACGTAGTAGTACGGCGGGTATATGACGACAAGCAGCACCTCACACAGCCAAACCTTGATGGTATTGAACACCATAGTTCCTGTAGCAGGATTCTGTTGGATCAGCTTCAACCATTCAATAGCCATGGCCACTGTGATAATGACGACCCAAACGGGCATCGCGATAACGATGGAGAACGGGACTGGAAAACCGATCCAAACCGCAAATGCGTATAGGACAGCGGTCATTACCGGTAGTGATGAAACGATGACCGTGTCTCTAGCAACGTTCCAGTTCGGGTATGGCAGAGCTCTTACGCTCGTGCGGAATTGTTGAGCGCACAGAAAGCTCATCACCAGATAGCTATAGAACTGCCGGACTTGGAACATTTTATTAGCTTTCACTCCTTCGGCGGGGTCATCTAGAGGGAGAATATCGCTGACTACTGTTATGGCTAGACACGGCAGTGGGGTAACCAACAAAACCACGATGATGTGAAGCCAGCTCGTCTCACGCGTGTACTTGGCCAGCTCAACTACCCGATCGATCGAGTAGGTGCCGTGAAGCTCCACTTGAGTGCGCTCCCAAGCTTTGATGAACTTCTGGTGTAGATTTGGCATCAGCCTTGATCTATAGATAAGCAAAGTGACAATGATGGGTCTATATGGACCCCAACAGAACTCATCAGCAAGGATAGATAAGATTGTCACAATTGACGTGTGTCGGTTGGACACTAAGGAGTGGTCCCAACTAGATAATCAGTTTGGAGGGCGGGCAGTCACCGTTGTCTGAAGTTTGCAAGGCTAAAGTTGGAACCCAAACGTTGCTTTCGTCACATACAATCGTAACAAGGCACAGAAGAAAAACAACATAGGGAAACGCAAGTACGACTTATCCAACAGTGTCCGCGCTCTGCGGATACAAACGGCCATATTACAAACCTTTAGATAAAGAGCAAATACCGCACCCGTCTAAATATCCAAGCTGCCGAAGATTTGGTTTATTAAATACATGTAAGGTGGAATCACTTGGTGCATCTTCATGTTAATAATTTGAGCCAATCAGTTTACTGCTTTTCCTGTGCAGTTTCATAACAAAAAGAGCAGAATTTAGCAAAACGCATACTATAGGGTAAGGAATCGCTACAGACATGCATCAAGGTTGGTGCAGTGTATGTAGGTAGCTGAAGCCCAATCCTTACCGGTATCATCCCATGAATGGACCATGTCGTAACACCTCCAACCCCTCCGACAAGGGGAGTCACTTATAATTACCTCTGTTACGCCCTAACTGCTCGCTGCACTCAGAAAAAGGAGCCCTAAACCCGCTGCAGCACGCACCATTCACCTCCGCTCTCCGCTCGATCCTGGCCCAGGATTCCTGGGTTTGCTGCCGCGGGCTATGCACACAGGCTGCCAACCCGGCGGGTTGAACCCACATGCGGGGTGCCGGCTCAATTGTCAAACGGGCGACTAATGTACTCTGGTGAATTCAATGCAAGCTCCACGAAGATAAGGTCGGAGGAGAATTGATGGTATTCATCCGGTTCAGTAGTATTTTAATGCTACTGAAACGCGCTGCGAGCCAATGTCGAATTCCTTCTTCACACGAGGACCTCGATACTGGTCACTTGCTGATGAGTGGGTATTCGTTGAAAAATTTCCGAGCAGGTTTTGATGGTATATTGCTGTTTATTTACTCAACGTTAAATACGGTAGGGCGCCAAGCCCATCCATCATATGAATGGTGGCTCTGCTACTTTTCTTCAGTATATCCAGCTTCTGTGGTGGTAGGATATGTATTCCGCCAGTGGTCGATATCGCTGTCTGCATTGCAGAATACAACCAAGGGAGGCTCAGTTGCTCCGAATCAACACGATAAAGATGTCTCCTCACGTCCAAGGCTGCAAGTTTATCACACTGGCCAGTCTGTCTGCTGCCTTATTAAATGCTCGAAGGTGGTGTAAGAACTTTCGAGCTGGGTTGCTAACAACGTGCTACAATGCGTACGTGAGAGAATCTAGCCGAGGAAACAAGTTGCTGATGTTCAATTACCATGACGGCATTATGTAGCAACCGGTTTTGACCATTTACCTATTTCGGTGATCGCGGGTGAAACACGTTATCAGCTGCTGTGATGGGCGCCGCTCAGATGTCGGTGCGCGTGCAGGTCCAGAGCTTGGTGTTGAAGGCGAGTTCGTCTCCGACGAGCTGCTTCCAGCTCTCGTGGGTCTGCTGGATGACCTCGACGGCGAAGTCGCGCGGCTGCGCCTGGCCGTTGAAGGCGAAGTCGCTGGGCGGCTTTCCGTCCGGGATCTTGTAGTCGCGGAACCAGCGGTGCACGTCCGAGACGACGTCCCTCAGCGGCGTGTGGCGCAGGTCGTGCAGGTCGTTGACGCGCGCGGCCAGCGGGTCGTTGACGTTGATGGCGATGAGCTTCCAGTCCGTCTCGCCGCCGTCGATCATGCCGAGCACGCCCAGCACTTTGACGGGGTAGACGTCCCCCACGGCGGCCACGCGGCTGCCGATCTCGCACACGTCGATGGGGTCGTTGTCGCCGCCGTGGCGCGTGGCGGCGTCCACGTGGTTCGGGTCCTCCCACGTCTGCGGCAGGCAGCCGTAGTTGACGAGCGACGCGCTGTGGTACAGCCGCGGGGCGCCCTTGCGCTCGTCCTGCTTGATGGGGTTGAACTCCTCGCCGCCCGCGATCTCGAGCTTGGCGCGCGAGCCGCGCGGGATCTCGTTCACGAAGTGGCACACGGCGGCGCCCTCCGCCGCCTCCTGCGGGTGCGCCAGCGCCGCCGGCGCGTACAGCGGCACGTGGTGCCACGGCGACTGCTTGCGCCCCAGCGCGTCGTAGAAGAAGTAGCGGCACTCGAGCGTGCCCGGCTCGCCCGTGCGCCGCACCGTGTGCTGCGCGGCATCGAGTATTAGAATACGCAGGTCTGCAGACAAGCACGCGCTCCAGTTACCAGGCACTTTCGCGTCGCCGTGCGCCGCGCCGCGTGGGGGCGGAACCGCGGGAGCACCATCAAAACAGGCCAAGATCGAGTCTCACAGGCGCGCGGGGACATGCTGGATCACAGGGCCTGTGGAAAGGCAGACCCGGGCAGCCCCCGTCGCACGTTGATACCCGGCTACGCGAGTGCTGCGGAGGAGCCGGTTCGGTGACGTGGCGAGTGGTGGGCATACAAACGCGACTGCATACAGCGATGCCCGGCGCACCTGCGCGCCGCGCAGCCGCCTCTGCCATGCGGTTTGGCAGGTCCCCGCCGCCGTTTTGAATATGGGCGGGCCATTCCGCCATGGCGTCGCTGCTGCTGGACACGACGATGGAGGCGGCCGAGCCCGAGCACGCGGCCGCCCCCGCGCCGCAGGACGCGGAGCCCGAGACGGACGCGCCCGGGGACGAGGAGGACGACGAGGACTTCCACTTCAACGCGCCCAGCTACTACGACCTCAAGAACCCGGCGCTGGAGCGGCGCTACGTCAACAACGCGGACGGCTACTTTTCGTCCCCCGCGCCCGCGACAAGCGAGCAGACCGAAGCACAAGAAGCAGAGGAGAAGGAGGAGGAGGAGGATAAGAATACAAAGGATCAGGTATCGGAGGGCGACGCCATGGAGGTGGACGACGTCCAGGACGTCCTGGACAGCAGCAACCTGCTGGACGACCGCGAGGAGAGCTTCGAGGAGGTCTTCCGGCACTACGCGTCGTCGTCGCAGTCCTCCGCCACGTCGTCCTACCTGCTGCACGAGCTGGACACGTCCACGCACAGCTCCACGCACGGCGGACACTTCTCCCCGCACAGCTCGCAGACGTCCACGTCCTCGGCGGCGGTGAGGGCTGCACGGATGTCGCCGGCGCTGTCCGAGCCCATGCAGGACCCCCCGAGAGCGACGAAGAGCAGCTTCGCGGCTGGAGACGGGGTCGCGTCCAAGCTCATGCAGCCCACGCAGTCGTACTTGAGACGTCTGCAGGCCGAGCAACGTATGCGCGACCAGACCTTCATGGAGGACGTCCCCGTGGAGGAAAAGCCGCACCGCGTTACCCGCCCCAGGAGCCCCAAGCTGCACTCCAAGACGCGGCCGGCCAACCCGAATGACCCGTCGCGCATGAGCAGCACGAGTCGGGAGCTGCTGAAGATCCAGGAGGAGAGGCTGCATCTGCAGCTGGAGAAGCTGAAAATCCGTGAGTTTCACGAGAAAACCAAGGTGCAGCGACCGCCGACCAACGTGCACCAGCGGTCGACAAAGCAGCTTACGATTCCACAGACCCCGCATTTTGAAGTGGATAACCGAGTCCGCCGTTTTCACAGCGGAAGCGAAAGCAGTGTTGCAAGCAACGGGTCAGGCGAGGAGAAGGTGCGTCCGCCGATTGTTGCTGAAAAGCTGCTCTCCAGAGATTTTTCTCTTCCGGCCCCGCCACACCCCCGGGAGACTCGACCCGCATTGACGGTAAGAAACACTGAGTAAGGAATACGGTCTGGTGTTAGACTGACGATGTGCTGTGAATGATTGTTGGTTTCGCAGACACCCCACTCCCCCCAGCTCCACACAGCTACGCGTGCATCTCATCGTCCTCCACCAGCTCCTATATCGCGTGAGCAAGAAAAGCCGGCTGCGCCAAGCTACAGCCGACCGAAGTTTGGTGGGCTCACCCAGGTACGCATTCTACTTAAACAAAGGATGGAATAACGCAAGCTGTGCCTAATGATTAAATTCGTTCTGCAATAGCCAATGACCCCACAGCTTGAAACAAGCCGACGAGCAGCCACGCATCGCCGCCCTGTTGAGGTTGTTGATCACGATGCTGAAGAGTTGGCGAAAAAGTTTCACGCCCGACCTGTCAAGAAAAGCATTTTAGAGCCGAAGATGTACCCTCGGTATTCACCGGCAAAGTCGGACAGCAAAGCTCGTCTGACGCAGTCAGTTGCACCGAAACTGTCGACCAGTGCTCGCTCGGTAACCCGTCTAAGCGCATCAGAGCGAGCTGCATCTGTTGCAGCTGAAATGGAGCGTCATCGCAAAGAGCGTGAGCAAAGGCTCAAAGCTCGCCAAGCAGGACAATCTAGTCATACAAGGTCAGGTCAACCTCCTGTACGCCGGCCTGTAATCCCTGAAACCCCACCACTGAAAAGCATCCAGCTTCATCGTGAGTATCAGGAGAATTTCCGTCGCAAGGTGGAGGCTGAAAAGGAAGAAAAGGAGAAGCAACGACAGTTCCGAGCGCAGCCAATGCGTGTGACTTCGACTCCAGCGAAGTTTGAAGGCTCATCCAAACCACTTACCGAGGTGAAGCCGTTCGAATTACCTGGAGAACGGTATTACGAGAAAGCTCGGGAACGCGTTGAACAGAAGCGCCGAGAGGAGGAAGAGCGCCTCAAGGCTTCTGGAAACTTTCGCGCGAAACCAATGCCTGTGTTTGAGTCTGACACTGTTCAAGTAGCCTCCAGTAGCCGACCTCTGACCCAGACTGAGTCACCTATGCTGACCACTAAAAGCCGAGCTGTAGAACGCGCTGCGTTTGAGGCAGCGGAGAAAGAGCGCCGTGAGCGAGAGGAAGCCTTTCGTGAGCAGCGTGAGCAGCAGGAGCGTCAGCTCAAGGAGGAAGAAATCAAGCGCATGCGCCGTAAAGAGATGATTTTTCACGCGCGGCCCGTTCCAGAGGACAAACCTTTCCAGCTGAAGCATGACACCAGGCCTTTGACGGAACCGATTAGTCCAATTAATCACTCTTAAGGAGTCGACCTGTAGGTTCGCTTCAACCCGAGCTGGTCACGCAAGACGGAACCAGAAGAAACAAAAGCGGGGGAAGCATCGGCCAACTCTGCTCCTTGACTCAGAATTGCAACCCCATGTACCTTTACAGACCCGCTCGTCTTAGAGACGATCAATCGACAATAACCCAAAAAGTGCCAAATAAATACAGTTGGCTCGTACACGAATTTGCCTGTTTCTTATTTACTTTAACTAAGTGCAAATAGCCCAACACAAGACATCCTATCCATAATACGAGAACGAAAATGACGTCCGCAATGGGTTTGCTGGTGGTTGTCGCACTGTGGATGATCAAAAGCTGCGCGAGTAACGGAATTATGGACATGGTGTCATCGTTCATGGACTTGGAGGGACTAGCAGAACAAGCAGCGAAGGAATCGTCTGAAAATACAGTCGCCACCAAATCAGTTGACAGCACATATCCTTTGTCATCGGTGGAGATGAACGCGTTGTTGCAGATGTACCGTTATTGCCGCACACAGCAATCGGTTGCATTGAAGACATGGTGTACTGGCGTTGACGCAAACGTCGACGCTGAAACAGGTAGTGATGTCTTATGCCCGCGAGGTGTACTAACACACCCATGCAGTGGGCGAGTTCTTCGCTCGAACGATAGTGCCGACAGAAACAAGATGGAGTTCTTATGGCCATGGCAAGGCCTTCGCTGCGACGCTTTCACAGATCCGACAACGGTGACTCACATGTAAGCATTAAATATTCGCTTGCCTAGATTTAACGCTAACTCATATCGCGTTAGCTATCTTCCGAGCGATAATTTGAAGTGCGAATTAGCTGCGTTAGACCTCAGTGTCATGGTATCACTTGAGCAGCTGTGAGTGCTGCAGTCAATACGGTTTGGCTATCACATAGCTCAATATCACTGTGATTGTTCTTTGGTGGCAGCGATTTATCGGGAAACCAGCTTTACGGATCTTTTCCGATGTGGCTAGGCGAGATGACGCTGCTTCGGATGCTAAATCTTGAAGGAAATCAGCTCAATGGCGATATTCCGTCATCTTTAGCTGAGAACGACGCCCTCGAGCTCATGTGAGTATTTAAAAGAATTCTGGGGGTTGGCTGATGTTTCACCATTTTTGGTTATTTGTTCAGTAACTTGTCCGACAATTACCTAACAGCAAAGGCACTCAGCTTTTTTGATGCATTCCACCGACTTCAGCACTTGTTCGTATGGCCGTGACATTTTGCTTCTTTTTGCTCTGGCTCGGCTCACGGTTGTGTTTGCTTTCACTGAACAGAGATCTGTCAAACAACAATCTCACACTTGAACTACCGGACAACTTGATCGCTAGTGAATTTCTGCGCACGATGTAGGCATGTTGTACGTTAAAACGCCAGGGCTTCTGCTTATTTTTGTTTCCACAGAAACCTCAGTAACAATGCATTCTACGGAGATCTACCAACGCTGCCAACATACCAGTATCTTATTTCTCTGTACGTAATTCCACTAAAACTTGTTTCTAAGTGCTACGTAGTAGTATCTCGGAGTGATTAAAGTCACGGTTTGCCACTGCCCAGCGATATATCGTCAAACTACCTCACGGGCCAGCTTCCGCAACACATGTCACTATGGGGACGAGAAGATCCAAATGATCCCGATGAGAATTCTACTCTTACAATCGTGTATGGGGTGACTGCTTTGATTTTTGTCACTAACTGAGTCATTATATTTAACGCTGTCGTCTTGCACTCACTCTCAGGGACGTGTCTGATAATTTCTTAGCGGGCGATTTGCCGATAATTCTGAATCAGTCGTCGCTGGTCCGATTGTACGTTTGACTTCGCTCATGCTGGTACTGTACTTCAACACAAATATGCGCAGCTCATTGTTTATCGTCGTTGTCGCGTAGTGATGTCCATAACAATGATTTCAGTGACATCTTTCTGCAGCCCCCACCATCTTTGTCAGATACAACTAATTGCAAAGTTGGTGCGTGGAGGAGCATTGCTGACAGTGTGCTGTATTGTAGGATGGAACAATTTACCGAGGCGGAGGTTGCCGGGAATGATTTCTTGTGCCCACTTCCGACTGATTTGCTGCCCAGCAACCTGACATGCATCTGCGGAAGCGGCTACACCATCAACTCAAGCAGAATTACTGCATCAGATGGTCGTGTTGACTCAAGTGTTGACTTCAAACAAAAGTTGATTCCTGCCAACGAAGCTGCTGACGTCTGCGTACGATGCCCGGATGGATCGTTCTCAAATTCTACCACAAACGAGAAGTGTACTTTGTGTCCGGCTGGTTCTGTCCCTGCGCTTCTAACAAGTGGAAGAGCTGATCACTGCAAGTTTTGCCTCCCCGGCACCTTCGCCAACGTGAGTGGGTCACGTTCTTGCACGCCATGTCCTCCGGGGACATTTTCAACTGGTGTCGGTGCGACGTGGTGCAGTCTGTGCAACCCTGGAGAGTTCGCAGCAGGGCACGGCTCCTCAAGATGTGCAGTTTGTCCTGTGGGAACCTTCTCCAATTCCAAGGGAGCAACTGTGTGTTCCTCTTGCCCAGCTGGGTCCTATGTAGACGCTGAAGGCGAGGCGGAGTGTGTGATGTGCTCGAAGGGCACATACCAAGACGTTATTGGATCAGTGGAGTGCAGGACATGCCCAGTAGGCTATATTGCCCCTAGTGTTGGCCATGAAAGGTGTTTGCCATGCGCTCCTGGAAGCTTTTACGACAGCGAAGCCAAAATGTGTTTACTATGCCCCCCTGGCACTTTCGCTGGAGCACCGGCACAAACTGAGTGCAGCAAGTGCAGCAATGGGACAGTTGCAGAGAGTGTAGGCAGTGAAACATGTCTTGCCGTTGCTCATCCAGGATGGGGCTATGAGTCTTTTGAAGATACAGCAGTTGCTGCGAAGTGCGGTGCTGGAATGTTTAACGATGGTGCGTGGAGGACTTGCCAGCGTTGCCTGCCAGGGACATTCGCAGCAGATGTTGGCTCTCAAAGATGCATATCTTGTGAAAAAGGCAGCTTTGCAGCAACCGAAAGTTCGGCGAAATGTGAAGAGGCTCCAGTGGGCTCGTTCGTTGAGCGTGAAGGTACAGCGAGAGCGGAACTGTGTCCACCCAACCACATCGCTGATACAAAAGGCTCCGTAAAATGTACTGCATGCCAGCTACCAACCTTTAGCTTTCTGACTGGGGGTTCCAAGTGTATTATTGCCAAACCTGGTGAAGTTTACCAGCATGTGGAATGGCCTCGAGCATTACTGAGCTTGGCTGGAGTTGAGATGCATGACATCATTCGTAAGGGCGTCGATAGTGTCCCGATAATCGAAGTTTTGATCCTGGCTTGGATTGATATCTTGACAAGCTACACAGCGTCAAACTACGAGCTGCACGTCCTGCAAGTTGTCCAAGCTAACACATCAATTTTGACATGGATTATAGTCGCCATTGAGACGCTTGAGTCGACGAAAGGCCCTGCAGGTAAAAATTTCCCTGGTAAAGTTGGAGATGCAGTCCACCAAGCGGCTGAAGCGGCTGAAAGCGCATTTGAAGGATTATTGAGCGAGCTCAATGCATCATTTTCAACTAAAGGAGGTGAAAGCGACAAGCACCTAGCGGATCTGGTCTCATCGATTTCGTTTCGAGATACGTTGGTGCGCCAATTTGATCATTTGAACTTGTTCGACCGAAGCTTGACGTTCGACATGGTAAACTTAACGGCGGTGGACCCCCCCTTCAGCTCAACTCGTGCAGTTGCATGCATTCCGGGAACATATTTCGTCCAGACTGACACTGATCGCGAATGTCGTCCGTGTGCGGCGGGGTCCTTCTCTACTTCAAGTGGTTCGTTGAAGTGCGAGCCGTGCGCTCGAGGGACCTTTTCGGCGATCGAAGGTCTGACAATGTGCGAACCGTGCCCTGCGGGATCCGACGCCGCCCGTGGAGCTTCCTCATGCGTCACTTGCACATGGTTCACGTATGACTGCGAGGGCTTCTGGGAGAACCTGATCGTCGCCGTGTGCATTGGCGCTGCACTATTGCGCATGATCTGCAGGAAGCTTCGCACGTGGGGCGCAGGTGACAATGTCCAGCGAGAGCAAGACGCCAGTGTGGCGATGATGGCAGCCGTGCGAACTCATGGTCGCACTTTGGACCAAGCGCAGTACGATCCGATGGTATGTTGATTCAACATTGAACAGTTTGGGCGGTCCACAGGACTAAAATATGTTTGCGGAACTCTTAAAATTCGCAGGGCGTGGTGTCGGCGGTCACCATGTTTGGCCAACGACCGACTTTGCGCTAGGCCGATCGCAGGATTTCTGTCTTTTCGCTGGTATTAACTGAGACCGAGAGAGCAGGTAGGTACAGTAACTCAGCAGGTGTATCAGTGGAGACGAAAGTAGTTCGGCTAAGCCTGCCTGGGGGTAAGTAATGCTGCAAGATGTCGGAAGCTGCAAGTGCCACCCATCGCGGCGTCGCAGGCGAATCTTTCGTCTAAACATTGAAGAATATTTAAAAAAAAAAGTGTTGGGCAAGTGTTCTCGCAGGTGACGGCAACACAGAGAGGGGGATGTGTCACTGGTCACAACTTCAGCCAGGAGGAGGCGGCGCACCGGACCGATCGAGACAAGAGAAGACATCCAGAGCTTGACGGCATGTTGCCGCCAGCTCTCGCC
The DNA here is from genome assembly GCA_030267785.1 of Phytophthora fragariaefolia. NCBI lineage: Eukaryota > Oomycota > Peronosporomycetes > Peronosporales > Peronosporaceae > Phytophthora > Phytophthora fragariaefolia. The sequence goes on along the minus strand of BSXT01001032.1, from coordinate 14,728 downwards.
AGATTTGGGCGGCAGGTGTCTCTAGCCACCCGCGGCGTGAGAAACCATGTTGCCTTTGCGCACCAGAATCCGCAATTTGGTTTCACTATGGGTGACTCGCGGCGGGGTAGGCCTCGCGACGTGTCAACAGCTCGCTGAAACTTCACCGCAAAAGCTAATTCCAGCGGCCCGGCCAGTCAGTCACTCGGCAAATTGGCCTGAACGAGAACCGGAGGACGCCCCCTGTCGCTCACCCATGTTGGGCACACAGGCGCCGGCTAGCAACTGGGGGACTTCGTTTGGCACGCGCACGGACATGGACAGCGTGCCGCTCTTCGAGCGCGAGCACCGCAACGACAGCCAGCTGGTGCAGCGGCTGCAGAACGAGCTGGCGGACGCCAAGCGCTTCGTGGAGGCGCAGGCGCGGCGTCAGAACGACCTCGAGTATGTGAACGAGGACCTTGAGCGCCGCCTGGAGCATGAGGCGCTGGACCGCATCACACTGGATGCGCAGAAAGCTGAGGACGAAAAGTACGTCCCCTGTCGCTTTAGACACTTTCCGATAGCAAAACAAAAAGAGAATCGCTCCCTGACGATCTTTTTCTTTTTCGTTTTTTTTGCGGTCGGTCTGATATGGCAGACGGTGGCAGCAGGAGAAGGCGGCGCTGCAGGAGCAACTTAAGAGCTGGGAGGCGCGCTTCGAGGAGGAGACGCGGCGCCGCGCCATGGCCGAGGAGCGTCTGCGCCGCGCCGAGAAGGAGCTCTACCGCATGCACCAGAAGAAGTACGACATCGAGAAGCAGGTGCGCCGCGAGGAGAGCGAGAAGCGCAAGCACGAGGCCGTGATCGTGCGCAGCCTGCAGTCCGACTCGCAGCGCGCGCAGCAGAGCGCGGCCAACGGGTTCCTGGACCCGACGGTGAACCCCAAGGACGCCAAGCCCGCCACGGTGCGCACACGGCAGGCGCTGTCCTCCGCTATGGACTTCTTGGGGGTTTGAGCGTGGGGCGAGAGGGGGAATTTGCATTTTCACTCGCATTTCCAAAGGATTGGAAAGCGAGAGGGAGGGACGGGGGGCTTTTTCTCTTTTTTTTTCGTTTTGAGAGAAGTTGCTCATGTGGTTCTTCAACGGCGGAGTGGGGAAATTAAAGAGGTCGGGGAGAGAGGGGATAGCGTCGCTACGGGGCTTTGGCGGCGCGTGTACTATAAGAGCAGGACGAGACGGGTAGCTAGCCACTTGCATATAAGTTTGCGTTTGCCTTCTGGTTGGGTTTGCATGGGTCGCTGTGAGATAAAAAGTGGACTTATGCGTGGCGTCTCGCTGGTCGGACTTGAGCGTTATCATTGCTCCCCCTCGCTGTGCTGGACGCGCACGAAACTTCAGGAAGTGACGCGGTCGTTTCGAACTGCAACATACACTTGCACTTGCACTCGTCCACACAGATGGCTACACTTGGTGCTCGACTGACCTTCGTCCCCTCGACGGCTGCGAGTCACGCCCAGCATGAGCCGTTGGGGCTGTTGCGACTGCAACGACCCAAGTTTCTCAAGCAGTTAGCGCGGTCTGAACCTGCTGCTCGCGACGAGACGCACCCGAGCGCCAACTGCTTGCGGTTCCTGTTGAAGCGCGTTGGTGTTTGCGGTCTGTCGACTGCAAAACCCCCAGGGCGTTTTCGCGCTGACCTGAGCCCAGAGCAGCAGGCAAGCAGCGAAACTCTACGCGTCTGCGGCTCTATGCCGCTCTGGTCATCCACAGCACTCGTCACTTGCGACGCCCAGCTGGACGACAGGAAGTGCACGGTGGAAAGGCAGCGGCGGCCTGCCTCTGCCGGCAGCACCACACTACGACCGACGCCATTTTGGGACGTTCAAGCTGCTTGAACAAACGAGTAGCTTGGTAGTTTGTCGATCCTTCACCTTTGCCCCAGCTCGAGAGAGTGAACACTTCCATCTCCACAGTTCGAGTCGCCCCATTCAACTGATTGACGCGATCCGATGCCGCCCGTTGTCGTCGACACCATCCAGCCGCTCAGCACCGCCACGACTGCCGCACTGAGCTCGAACCCAAGTCTGAAGCCGGACTCGACCACGAGCACACAACTCGAGCACGCCGTCGCGCAGAAAGTCGCAGCAGAGCAGAGTGTCGTCCGAGCACGCGACACCAGCGCGTCTGCCGCCGTGCTGGGTGCGTGCATGCCAGAGAGCCATTATCTAAACGGCCAGGACAAGATGGTGCAGTTTGCAGGCCTTTACGTCGTCCGCGGCCCCACGGAGTCCAAGCACGTGCGTTACACGATGGACGTCGCGGTGGCCGAACTGGAGCTGCGCGGACGCTGCATCCAGCGCTTCCAGAGCTTTTTCCTGCTGCGGAAGCGGCTTCTCGAGGTGCTCAAGACTTGTCATGGTCGTTTGCCGGTTCGCAGAAGCACCGTCATCGGAATGAGTGACGAACCGCAGCTTTCGGCCGGTGCGGAGCTCGTCGAGATGATCACTCGGCCTCGATGCATCCAATGTCCCGAGTGCGAGTCGACGTACAACCAGCTCGCGGCTGTCAAGTTCCCACGCCGCACCTGGTTCCCTCCGAGTCTGCAGGACGTTCAGGATCGCTCGCAGATGCTCGAGATCTTCCTCGACAACTGCGTGCGGATCGCCACGACGTGGCCTGCGTGCCGCCGCAGCGAGAGGCTGTTCGTTGCCTCGCTGGGCAAGTTCCTCGGCGTGGACCTACGCGCTCACATTGCCAACCAGAAGGAAGTTGGCTCCATGGTAAAGACTCGCACTGTCATCCGCAGTGAAAACCTAGGAGAGGACGAAGATGAGCGACCGGAGAAGACGGAATCGTCCAGCGAGGTCGTGTATCTTCCTTCCCCGCACGAAGTCGCCGAAGACTCGACAATGAGCGACACCTTTGAAGACGACTGCCACTCTGAGCCCAATTTCTCCTTTATCTCGAATCCGTCCAAGGAAGACAACGAGAACGGAGGTATGGTGCGCTCCCAGTCTCACCGCTAAAGGAAGAAAGCGATACATGTGGAAGTCGGCGTCAAGATAATACATTCTTAGCCTAAATCTTTTGTTTGTGGATCTGTACGAGTCCTTCGTAGCAAAGTGCTGGATAGGTATCAAATGACCATAAAAGAAGCAGGAGCCCGAGTAGCGGAGCCCATGAGTGCCGCGGAATTGGCTGGCAGTGTCCACGCCGATGGGTTTGTTGCGTTGCCGATTGCAACGTTTGGGCCCTCGCTGGCCGTCGTGGAGCTCGTTCGGACTCAAGTGATGAATCGCTACGAGGAATTCCTGGCCGAAGCTGCGAGCCAGAAGCTTGATATGACACTTCGCGAGCACTCGGAGCGTCTCCCGGGCTTTTACGTGCGCGAGGGCGGTCGCATCGACATGCAGCTCAGCACTTCGGCGTTCCAGACTCGGCCCTTGACGTCGCACTCGACGGAGAGTGTGCACTCCGTCGACATGGATCTGCTCAAGGGCATGGCGGAAAAGTGGCAGCCAGTGCTCAAAGAGCTCTTCGGCCGTGACAAATACCACCTCGAATACATTGGCTGTGTGGTGTCGCGACCTGGAGATGGGGATCAAAACTGGCACTTGGATGGAGTTCACCGCAACCAGCAAGTCCAAGAACCTGGTAAAGCCATGCTATGCTCACAATGCATTACTTGGGGTCTGTAAAGTTGACTAACTGGTTGTGGTTTTTGTGGGAATGTAGTGGATCGCCTCAATGTGTTCGTCCCGCTGGTAGCGATCACGGACAAGACTGGGGGCACGGAGATGAAGACGAAATCGCATATCCACGAGGATGGAGCTCGTGGAACAGCGTTTGAAGGTTACGAGGACCTTCCCAGTGTTACGGCTTGCGTTGACGCGGGGACGCCTATCATCATGGACTACCGCGTGTGGCACCGAGGTCTTGCCAACACGAGTGAGAGCACGGTGCGCCCTCTGCTCTACTTCAAATATGCCAAGATTGAAACGCCTACCGTGGTTAAGGTTCCAACTGTCGGAAAGAAGAGAAAACGAATCACGCCCATGCTAGTTTGAGGATAGGAGACCAAGAAAAGCGATTGAATTACTGCATAGCGCTTTGTGTCTATTTAGCAGCGCTAGCATTTTCAAGCAAAGCCACAGTGGCCTCGAAGGCTAGGAGCTGATCCGACGACAGTGCAGCTTGCGTCCGAATCTTGGTAACGCGCTCCTGCCGCATTGCTCCGCTTTCCTTGCTGTGCACCACCATGCTGTTGGGATCGTAGCTCAGAAGGTGGCCCCAAACTCCTGAAGATGCCTCGTTCGCAAGTGTCTGCGCGAAATGCTGACGAGCGAAGCTGAGAGTGTTGCTGTCATCAGCAAACAAGTAAACCACGATATGATGAATGGCGATGGAGTACCCAAACGCTCCCTTCACAGGCGACAACTTTTGCTGGCATACAGCCTGCTGCATGAGCTGAAGAAGTTTGTCATCAACGGCCGGCGGCAATCCGCCTTGGCAGCATCGCTTGAGTAGCTGTGCACTAGAAGCTTCGAAAGGCGCCAGCGCATGTAGTAGATGAGACTCCTGCAGCTCTTTCCACACAAACTTGCGCAACTGCAGAGGGAAATCACGAGCCAACAGCAACGTTACACATTGTGCAAAATGAGTGTTGCCGAAAGACGAGGCGGTGAATTCGGCCATGAGCTTTTCCACGAAGGTCAACACTTGCTGATTGTCCGACGAGAAAGACACGGACAGGTTTTTTTTACTCGGTGTCGGGCCCACCTCCTCTCCAGACTCAAGACTTTGGAGCCGCTTGAGGTTTCGCAGAATGCCCTCATAAAATAGTCTTGATTCTTCTGGCGAGCGCAGGATAGGCTGGACAAGCTTTGGAAGCAGTTGCCGAAGAGCCGCATCTACATGATCGTCAAACAGCACGTCACTTCCAGCGAAGAAAACATGTACCAGATGGAAAAGTTTGTCCTCCGGGCGTAAGTCAGCGATAGAAGGGATCGAAGACATCTGCGGCGCCAATCGCTCGAACTCAAAAACAAATCGGCAGGTAGCGCTCACGATCAACTTCATTTCAGCACTCTGGGCCTTTGTCGGGTCCACATCAAGCTGTGGTTTGCCTTCGCTGCTGTTGCTGTACTCAATACGAGACAAAGGACAGACCATCCAGAAACTCGGCAGCGGTAGGTTGCTCGGGATATACGCCTGTTCTTCCTGAGGGAGACGCAAATGGTACGAGAATTTATCAACAGCCGAGGCCCCAGTGAAGACTTGTTCCGAGTGGGCTTCTTGCTCACGAGCAGCATTCACTAAAGCCTGATAAATTGGAATCAACACGCGGCTCATGCGTGTCGCATCGACCTCCTCGCCAAACACACCGAGCAGTTGCAAAGAACTATGGTGAAACAACACCCCAGCAAACAAGCGCGCGACGAAGTATTCACCTCCTCCACCAAGGCGCTCCACAAGGATTAATGCCTGATGATACACCTTCTGTACAAAGTCTGCGTTAAAGTTTGCAGCATCAGTCTTTCCAGCAGCGATAAGCTCTCCTAACAGAAGGGTAGCTTCGCAGGCTTGAATTAACGTAGGGCTGAACGTGGAAGTAGAAGTCATGACGGCAGAAATAGCTGCAGCAAGCAGAGAGGATTTCACTTCGCGTGAAAAAGTTTGCACGATCTCTTCATCATCCATGTCGTCGGACAGCAAGCCATTGCTTACCATTTGTCTCTGGAACGCCACCAAACCGAGCAAAAGATCTCGCTTGGATGCTGTATCCTGGAGCCGCGGGAGAAGGCCCCGCGTGACCTCGCGTGACTGCACCAGCTTCAGCACGTCCATAAGAGCTCTAGTTTCCAAGTTGTACTTAGTCGCGTGAGCACTAGCAGCAGCAAGGAATCTAAGTGCTGTTGAGAGCAATACAATCGATTTCATTCCCTTCAACTCCGACAGGACCAGCAAAGCACGAATGTGTCGAATAACCTCGTCTTTTGCCACTTCGATAAAGAAGCCCAACTGGTTGAAATAGTGCTGCGCCTCGTGCACCGCTCCAAGCCCACAAAAGGTTTCCAGAGCTGCAAAGAGCGCAGAGTTTCGAGCAGTCGATACATCAGTAGTATTCTGGATAAAGCCGGACAGAACGGGGAATAAATAGGCAAAGCAATGGAAGTCGAGGCCGTATCCAAGAAGAACGCGCCAGATCCGAAGACTCTCAACTTGCATCTTTCCAAACAGAGCTGCAGCTTCCTCATTATTTTCACCGCTGGGACTTTCTTTCAGCGCGAGGAAGCCCTTGGTACTCTGGATTAGGCCGCTCGCAATCAGAGCAGAAGCCACGCTGCGTTGTCCTTGGCAAAGAACTCGCACAAGCTTCAGGGCTTTGAGTGTGAGGTGCAGCGACCGAGCGTTATCCTCTTCGAAGGTAAGCACCTGCTCATTCTCGATGTACTGCTGTTGCAGAAGCTTCATCAGTCTTGAGTTTGAGCTAATCTCATGAGCAGTCCGTGGCGAGTGGCTGGCCACTGCGGTTAAAATGTCTAGCATCTTTTCAGTCGCGTATTGGTCTGGTAGCTGGATAGTTTCAAGAATGTACCGCAGTCGCGTGCCCAGGTCCATGTTAAAAAGTGCCTGCACCGGATCCAACGCCGCCAGATCTTCATCAGTAATACTAGACCCATCATCGGCCTCGCTCGTGTCAATATAAACAACCTCTTGAACCATGTTGCTTTGGTGATGCTTGGCTTGAGCTCCATCAATAACCCCGTTCCGATGCAGATGTACTCGAGGCGGGAGAACGATAGTACCATGCTTCAATTCCGGCAGATGTTCCTCTTCCTCGCTTTCAGTAGCCACGGGTACGATGAACGCGTGCAGCGCAGCTACCCCAGCACTCAGAGCGGTATAGTTCTGGTCATCCAAGACAATCCGCAGCGTGGTGGCCATGTCACGAGGCAGGACCGTGGGCGCGACTGGCAGCGAGGCCTTCGCCTGCAGCTGCCGGTTGTGCAGGATCTTGGCGACGACCGCGAGCGCCATCGCGCGCTGACTGGCGACAAAGCTGCGCGCAAGATGCAGCAGCTCCGGCAGCGTGTACCCCGCGGCGTCCGGGTCGTCCCCGTGGTGGAACAGCCCCGAGTGCACGGGCAGCTCCGCGTCCGTGGCGTCGACGCGTCGGCCGTCCAGGTCGAAGCGCTCCATCGTGGCGTCCTGCGCCGCGGGGCGGCGGACCTTCTTCTGCCGCGCGTTCTCCGCGGGCTTCTCCTGCGCGGCGCTCTGCGTCCAGTCGAGCTTGGCGCGCTCTTCCGGCGGCAGCAGCTCGGCCTGCTGCTGCAGCTGCTGCTCCGTCTCGACGGCCGCCAGTCTCTCGAGCATCTGCTGCTTCTGCCGCTGCTCGTGTCCGGCCACGGCTTCGCCCGCCACCACGTTGCGCCGCGCCGGCGGCTTCTCCGCCGGCGCGCGGCGTCGGCTCCTGAGCTTCCGCACCAGCTCCGGGTCCAGCGAGCGCAGCAGCTGTTGCTGCGCCTCGAGGATCTCGCGCGGGCTCATCTCCCGCAGCTTCGCCCGGTTGGCGGCGTCGATGTCGCGGCGCTCCTGGTCGGCGTGCGTACCCTGCGGCGTACCCTGCGGCGGCGTAACCTGCTGCTGCGCCTGCGCCGCGCGGCGCCGACCGAAGAGGCTCTGGCCGGGGCCGCGCCGCCGCACGGCGGGGAAGCCTGCGGCCTCGGGCGCGGCCGAGAGGCTGCGCTGGCCCGCGCGCGTCACCGGCCGCTCCACGACGCCGCACAGCACCTGCGGCGCGTCGCGCGCGGCCGGTTCGGGCTCCGGCGAGGCCGTTCGAGACGCGGGAACCGGCGGCGCGCCGCCGCGGCGACTCACTTTGGCCGCGGGCGCCTTCCGCTGCTGCAGGAACTGCTCCTGCTCGCGCAGCAGCTGCGCCAGCTCGGCGTCCACGTCCACGCCCTGCGACTCGCTCATGAGAGGCGTCAATGGCAGTGGCCGTACCCTTTGGGGCGTAACCAGGGTACGTTAGGCGGCGCTGGGGACGGGGTTACGCTGTCGTTTTTCTGCTATGCGCCGCAAAATGAGCCCGAATTCTCGGACACCGCGTTGATAATCACCTGTTGCATGGGATAATGCACCAATGCCATGGCTTCGTATCCTACAATAAACACGACCGCATTAGCCGTGTACACAACGATAGTGCCCAAGTGCTGTTTGCACATTGTAGAATCTCATCTATAAAATTACATTCAAAGAATAGGATCCCAGATATCGCTTTGCATGACAATATCTTCAACAACAAAACAAATGTCAAAACCGCGCTACTGTCGCAACAGACAACATTTTAACTGAAGGTAACATGTAGCTCGAAAGATATTCCGTGTTTGTTTGGTTCTTGAAGAGAAAGAAGCCAGGAGGTCTGTGGACAGACACCTTGGAGACCTAAACACGCGCCCTTCATCTGCTATCAGGTTAGCTGCCACGCAGTCTTCGTGTTTCTCTTCTTAGAGGCAGCACCTCTCCTCCAACGTCGTGTTCACGAAGCCGCTGCCCTCAGCTGACTCAAACGGTGCGAAATCCGCGGATGAATCATCCGCGTGGGCCAACTGGATGGTGCCGATGACGAGCAGGATGGCAGCGAAGAAGACGAACTTGGCCATTGTTGGAGGTGAGTTGGTGAGGTTGTTGTCGGAGCTTGTGCGCGGCGAGGAAGATTGGTGAATGACAAGTTGCCTGGTGAAACTTCACAGATGTAGACACCCACCTACTACATGTAGATACGCAAGAAGGGTTTGGATAGTGGTGTATACTGGTGCAATCTGGTGCATCGATGAAACCAATTTTTCGAATTTCAGATTTTCTCATTGCGTCTCTTACATCCATAAGAAACGAGTGTCAGAGGTACGTGTTGTACTGCTGGGTTGCTTCATTATCAGATACCGCATGTACAACGCTATACTTGACGGCTTGACTCAATAAGAGCGCTAAACCTCTGAATATGTCATACCCAGCTATACTTTCATGATGGTATCGCTCGTGTTACTGTGCACAGTGCTACAGTACTGATTACGATTGCCTTCACTGGAAATAGTTTTTCTACCGCGGGGGTCTGGGGGTGCAACCCCCAGTGAAGTCCTGTTCCTCAACCAGATCAGGTCCGTATACGATCCATTTTGGAGGTAACCATACAACGTACATTCATTAGAGTACTACGGTAGGAGTCATTTTATGTCTGTTGCACTGTTGGCAATTCATATCACATACGGTGCGGCTCCAGATTTCGACTACAACTTCAATTTTGCCTGGTTAAAGTGGGTTCGGCGTTATATACTCGTGATTTAACAGAAATACAAGGTGGCCGCCACTCGTTTCTTATGGATGTAAGAGACGCAATGAGCAAAATCTGGGATGCTAGCTTAATTCCCTCAATACACCAGATTGCACCAGTATACACCACTATCCAAACCCTTCTTGCGTATCTACATGTAGTAGGTGGGTGTCTACATCTGTGAAGTTTCACCAGGCAACTTGTCATTCACCAACCTTCCTCGCCGAGCACGAGCTCAGACAACAACCCCACCAATTCACCTCCAACAATGGCCAAGTTCGTCTTCTTCGCTGCCATCCTGCTCGTCATCGGCACCATCCAGTTGGCCCACGCGGATGATTCGTCCGCGGATTTAGCACCGTTCGAGTCAGCTGAGGGCAGCGGCTTCGTGAACACGACGTTGGAGGAGAGGTGCTGCCTCTAGGGAAGCAGCACCCAGCTGCCTGCTAGCTCATACACCTGCACATCAATGAAATCTGTTGCAAGGTCTGGCTTCGGAACACCTGACTTCTTTTCTCTGCAAGAATTAAACAAAACACGACATATCTTTGGAGTTACATGCTGTCTTCAGTTAAATTGTTCTCTGTTGGGATAGTAGTGTGTTTTAGGGTTTTGTGCTGTTGGAAATATTGGAGTGTATAGTGATTTTCCGCCGAGGAGAGCTCCGTTTTCTCCTATTATCAAAATCGAAAAATGAAATTTCATACTTGAGGACTTTGGTAGATTTGACGGAGTGGTCCACACCATCTGATACATGTCCTACCATCTGATACATGTCCTATCAAATGGTGTGGACCACTCCGTCAAATCTACCAAAGTCCTCAAGTATGAAATTTCTTGAGGACACTAGACGATGTTATGTTCCCGTTTTTCAGCCAGAATACGACGAGGTCGATCAAAACAGTATATAGAGTTTTGTATGTAACACTGGTTATGCACCCGTTTTTTTCTGAACCACTGGTTCGAGTGAGCACTGGAGCTCTTGCGCCATAACAGAAAGCTCTCCTAACCTACGACTTCTCTCTACCATGTCGACTAGCTCAAGTCATCACTACAATCTACAAAACGTAGAGCACTTCACCTTCACCTCCATCATGGAGGCCACCTGTGATGAGGTTGGGGCGGTGAAGTGGTGGCAGTCTGCAGGGCTTATTGAGAGCACAATACACTGTCGGGGCTGCCAGAAACCCATGCGGCTACAGGTTTCCAGCAGCACCAAGTACTGTCGCTGCTGTCGCAAGAAGCGCCACGAAGATGGCAAAGAGGTAAGCTTAAGTATCCTAACTACTACGTGGTTCGCCGGCATGAAGCTGTCGCTAGCGCAATCGGCGCGCCTCCTGAACGCAGGGTGCATGCGAGCACCCCAAGGGCAGGCCACCGAGATGGCGGACGTCTCGGAGACTACTGCATCCGAGTGGTTCGCCTTCATACGCTCTCTGTGCTCTGTCGTGTAGGATCACAACGAAAGGTCCCCGTTCCGTATAGGAACGAGCCCTACCAACAGCACTCTTCCTTCCCCGAAAGGTCGGTTGAGCTTTGTTGGGATAAAATCTGAAGACCAGATCCGATCCCTTACACCGGGCTGGACGATGCCTCTGTGCACTGTCGGTTAGGTAGGTGTACCCTCAAATGTGCACCACGAACCACGAGCGAGGGTTCGGATGCACTTAGGTTCGCGTTTTCACGCTATCCCACTATGGTCTCTCAGTTAGGAAGGATACCGGGTCAGTCAAGACCTTGTACAGGGGAGCCGAAGGAAACCCTCGGCGAAAGTCCAGGTACTCTGGGGGCTCTGCCTCGCACCCACCAAACACACTCAGAGGCTCCTCTCTGCCTCAACACTCGGCCTCTCTCTCTCTCTTGGTCTTACCAGGATGAACTCTCAATCAATGCACCTTGAGTTCACCGGCAGCCATTAACTCACCGAGGCCGAGTGTATCCCGGACCCACAGTTAAGCTAGCTAGGCTTACCGTGGACGGACTTGACCCTTTTGCCTTGGGGGGGAATTCTGCTCTGATTTAATAATTAATCCTAGATCCCTATACAAATATCAAGTGTGAACAGAGCCTTCGTGCAGCGGGGCTGCCGTAGCGCGCGTCAGAGGAAGACGTAGACTCACCGAGTCTGAGTACGAGTCCGTACGATCCCTATCTACGGACTCCTAGAGTCTAAAGCCTTAGCTCCAAGGCAACTAGACGCTACGTGTCTTTTCCCAAACTGATTTTATTAATTGCCTTAGGCATTCGTTATTTTCCCCGAATGGGTAACACGAGACAGGTCATTTATGCCCAACCCTACCCGATTCGGGTACCCGAATATGCCCGACTAAGATAGAGCCGGAGTGTTCATCGTTTGATGAGTCCTAAAATATACGCGTATACCCGGATATTCTTTGGAGTAATGCGATCAAGCGTCGGCGATGGCCAAACGCCAATGTGGAGTGTCAAGACACCGAGTCACGAAGCGAAACTGAAAATACGCAAAGTTTGATCGAAAGCAGAACACATTTGTTGAACTTAAACGCACATGCATAGGTACCGATAGCGTAAATACTGTAGCTCCTTCTTACTCGGCAACTTCAGTTTGTCGGCGCCAGCAAATATTTCAAATGCTGTCATCATGTAAATTCCGCAGTTGTAGCTGTCGACTTGCACTCCGAGCTCGCTCACGTACAGTCGGACTCGATATTTTCTTGGCGCGTAGTCGGGCAGAAACCCCAGCAAGTTCTCAGCAAGAGAACGAACTCGAAGTGTATAGCTAGACGCCATTGGGTCGTATATGCACACCTCTTTCAGTGTAAGGTCAATCATTATGGAGCACCAGTGATTTCTGCCACAAATGACAGGAATCAAAATCTTCTCCTGCTTAATATAGTAGACATCGGGAAAATCCTTGTAAAAGTAGTAAGATACGCGCCCTAGCGCATACGAGTACTGATTGTGAATTAGCTCTCACGCGTGTTCGCTGACAAGGTTCGTCACCAGAGTCATTTCATGGTCGTACCCGATGTGCTGCACGTTCACTTTCTTGTTCACCTCATCCATGAAACGTCGTTCTTGGAGACGCTGATAGCACATGATAGAGGCGATGCATTCGTCAACAGACATAAAAGAATCTACCCACTCTTTAAGCTGTTTCCACGACGCCTCCAGTCTGCTGTTGGTGTTATTTCCAAGCGTGACCGTGTTTTGATGTTTGTGGGCACACCATTGCTCTCGGCAATTATCCCAATTCTTCATAAAGTAAGTAATAAACGGATGTGAAGCACACTCTGTCGACGCTTGTTCTCTAGCACCCGTTCCATGTGTGTCAGAAGTTGACAGATTCCCCACGTTCCCGACTGTACCCGACTCTGACCCGACTGAGCCCAATTGCTGTCCGACTGAACTTTCCAGTTGCCCTTCTGACGTGGGTTCATGCGCTCCTGTACTAAAATCTACACCAGTTGAGATCACATGGCGTGGAGCAGAATAACCGATAGAAGCAAGATGTTCCAGATAGCCCAAATGCCTCTCATACTCCATATTTATCTTAGCATAGACGAGCAGACTCATTACACCACGTAGCTGTTCCTTCTGCCATGCACTGAAGCCATAATCTGCACCAGCGATTTCCTCTCTTAGGTATTTCAATACATGGAACTGACACAACAGTATAACGACGCCGGGAAAGGCTTTCTTCAGCACGGACATCTCAGCAAAGCCCTTGTCGATCAACACACACCGCAACTTCCTCCACGCTGGATTATTTGCTTTGAATTCCTCCAAAGATGTCAGCAATGTATGCCATTGTTCATTCTGCAGCAATGCGTGTTGCACAAATTGGCCCTTTCCAAAGGTGGCATATGCCATTAATGAAAACACCTTGTATTTTGAGCGATTCGTTCCATCATACCTTTCCATCCACTCTGTCGACGAAGATCCTACTGACGTTCCCGGGCACTTCCCCGAACTCAGCCATCCACTTCTTCAATCGCTGCACGCTAGTGGTTGGACCGCAATTGTTCTCGCGAGTCTTCAGTTTCCGAACTAAGTTATGAACATCCTGCGGTTTTGGGTTGCTGTTCGAGTTGTCCGTGATAAACTTCAGAATGCTGGTTTTCTTGGCACCAGCTTACGAAGCACGTTCACGGTATGCAAGGTGCTCTCATCGGGAGAAATACGTTTAGAGGAGTGACTTGTAAAAGCCAGCTTGTCCAGGCGATGGTTATGAGTGAGGCGGCACTTTCTTATCCTGACGGCAAACGTCATGTTCACTTTGTCCACGATCTGGACACAGGTATTGGTCTAAACATAACGTTCATGAATCAGACCAGTCGATATCAGTACCCTAGTCAAAACGCCAGCCGAATGAGCTTGAACGAAGACGAGCAGCCCGACTGTGCCCGACTGTGCCCACAATAATTAAGTTATCAAGCATCAAACAGCTACCTACCTGCGCACTGCAGCCTGTGGTTCGGCTCACTTGTCTTGGTCGTTTGGCGGTTGCCGTCGACTGATACTTCCCATGATGCGTGCATACAAATGTCCTCGCATACTGTTCCCACACGTCGGGGATCTTAGCTGCCTTGGACCCTTCCGATAGATACCCCATTACGCTCTGCCACTGTGTATTTGTACGCGCTCGGAAGATCTAACAAACAAAACACGCGTTTAAATAGAGCACTGTCACGCGAATGTGGACTCCACATGACTTACCTGGAAAGATTCGGCTTGATACACGGCCAGGTAGGCCGCAAATGCCTTCCACGACGGAAACTGAACCTCCCGAGGAGGCGGGGCCACGATCTCGCTTTGCCCTCCCTTTTCACTCGCGCTGCTCGTGGTCTCCGTCGATTCGGCACGACTCGGCTCCTCCTGCCGTCTCGGCTCCCGAGACCACGTCTGCGCCTTCAAGGCTGTCCATCGGCGGCTACTTCGCCGAACACCGGCGCCGTCACGGCCCATCTCCGATGGAGGACGCTGGGGATGGACCTCAAGCCCCTCAACAGCCCCCGCGCGCGCGATCTCCTCTTTGAGGACAGCGAAGAGGAAGGGGAGGTCCAAGTGGACTACGAAGAGTCTCCGGACGAAGCCCCAGGCTCTCCGAGCCGATCCACAAGTGGAACAGCGGCTCCGCCCACTCGAGACGCGTCTCCTCGGGTGCTGCGCACTCCCAACCCGTTCCGCGAACGTCCTGCTGGCCTCTTGGCCTTGCGCGAGATCTCCGATCCTCGAGACCCTCCTCCAGGCACTGTGGACAGCGCCATGGAGGAGTCTGTCGTTACCAACGACCTGGACGAGGCTCAGTCCCGCCAAGTGGCACTCGAGCTCCAGGCTCCCGTCTCGAGACGGCCCGTGGCTCGACCGCTATTGACGCCAAGCGTCCGCGATTATGGTTTTCAACCGCGCGATCCGGCGGAGACTGCTCGCCATGCTGCTTCGCAGCTGC
>BSXT01001031.1:0-38057 GCA_030267785.1 Phytophthora fragariaefolia | reverse complement strand
CACCGGCGACTGGGAGGTTCAGAGCGACAACGAACAATACCATGATGGCGATGGTAGCCAAGACGACGAATTCTCCGACGACGACATGATGCTTGAGTTGCCGCTCGATCGCGGCAGCTACGACGCTTCGAGTCCCGTGCCAGTGGGCGCACCATCACCCGATCGGCCTGCGGTGATTCCAACATCGGCGACTCTCAATGAGAATGCATACCCGCCTCAATTCAACAAGAGAGCGGTCTACATTTGGCGATGGACACCGGAGTGAGGAAAGTGTACGAGAAGCATGGCTCGTATGGGCTGTTCTCGCTGTTCGTCACGGCTACACTGCGCGAAAGCATCCGAGTGTGGACCTCGACTTAGTTAGAAGCTGCTGGGAAGAAAGCTTTGACCGAGAGCGAATTCAACGCGTACGTGGGGCTCGAGATAGCCATGAGCTTGTGCCCACTCAACGACATCGCCGACTTTTGGTCTACGGACCGGTTCCTCGGGCAGCCGGCCTTCATCGAGACCATGACACGCGACCGCTTTCATCATATTCGGGGGGCACTGCAATTGCACGCGCCGGATCCAGTTACATTCAAGTCCGTGCGTGATCCTCTTTACCGCTGCAGATGGCTGCTGCAGTATTCATGTCGAATCTTTCAGCGCATTTCATTACGAGGGTGTCTTTCGCACCAACGCACCCTATCTGCAGGACGCTTTAGAAGCTATTGCGCGCGCGCCGACGGGTGATCCTGTCGCATTCACGAGAAAGCGTAGTAACAGAACGATTACATCAATTAGTGAGCTGAAGCTACCGCAGTAGGAGTAACACCACATCAAATACATGTTCTACCTTGTCTGAGCTCTCGGAGCTGTCTGTCCAAAGCTGCAAAAGCTTTTTGCTTACACCAGCAGGTAATTGACCCTGCATACCCCCTGTTTCAAGATAGATAAAGATACATCCGAGGGCCGTGCGAATAGACTGCTGCTGGTCTCCACGAGTGAGACGGGGTTGCATACTGGCTGCTCGCACCTTCAGCACAGCTTCGTGCGCGTCCCACGCGCATGGCGACCGCCCGCAGAACCCGCACAACCCATCGCTGGTGTCGGGGGGCATCTTGAAACCACGAGTTGGCAAATCCCACTGAAGAAAAAATTGACAAATAGAGGTTTGTTAGGGGATTAAGGCGCGCTGACATTGGTCTAAACGATTCAAACATGTGTTCTGGTAGGTTGTGGTACATGTCCGGAGGGACCTCTACTGCCGAGCTCGTAGCTAAAGGGTTAAGAACATCGTAAATATAATAGAATCAATAAAATTAGGACTTTAAGTATAATTACCGCTTGCAAATACGCTGACACATTCTCTCTAGGGATAGCTCAGGGCTTTTATGCTCCACCATGTAGCTTGCACACCAGTGCGGCTCCTGCATCCACATATAGTCAATCATTGAATGCGTTGTAAGCGCCTACACACCGTAACGTTCTGTAATATTAGCAATATTTTAGCGTCTTTTCGTAGTTTATACAGCTTACCTTTTCTTCGCGGCGCGCAGCCTTCATTAACGTCACAAGGGCAGGGATACTAGAAAATATTTCCTTGCGTCCCTGCCCCTTAAGGGTGGGTGACCGAGCGTTGCCGCGGAAGGCAAACAGGCGGTCAGCCTGTTTCCACCACCCGAACACCGTTCCGCGTGGCATCTGGAGTAGACGCACAGCTTCCTCAACGCCAACTTGAATAGCAAGCTGCGCGCCTTCGCGCTTCTCTTTTATTGTGTAGCGCTTTTGCTTTGGCGCCATTTGTGAAGTGATAGCAGTTTTAGTAAGGCCGGTAGGAAATTTTACGCTGACCACTCAATTTTACCCTAGCTACGATTCGCTACAAATACAAACGTTCTTGATTTAGATTCGCTAATAAAGACATGCGTTTTGTATGGCGTCCTGGCTGTGCTACAGTATTGACTAATGCCAGGTTTTTATGTCTGCCGGCTTTGTATGTCGTTGTCTGTGTGCCCTCCGAATCCCTACAAATGCTTCAAACAGGGTCTCTATGGGGGTACAGGTTGCATGACTTGCCGTGGCGCGGCGAGTGCAGATACGAAATCCGCATTTGTCCTAAACAAAATCTACTCGTATTACTATTATTATAAGATGCTATGAAAATAGCATCTTCAAGTATTATTATATATCACTTGATCCTCAAAGTGCATGGCCGTTGCACTGGTGATTTGAACAACGACCAGAAAATGTACAAGGAGAACCTGTAGTTTTCTCGGAGGAAATCATCCGTCCTCGCTGTTGTCAGCAGCTTCTTGATCAAGGTATAACGAAATGAGCTTCACGCGTGACGCAGCGGCATCTCTAGCTCGATCTCGTTGGGGTTTCTATCTAATTGAGCGATCAAAAAAGCCGTCCACCACTTGCCTCATATCTTTCGTGACCTACTTCTCGACTCCAACGTTGAGTTAGCGTCGTAACTTCCAGAACCAACTAGGCTTCAAAACGGGCTCCACAACTCGATCCGAAGACCTGTGCAAGACCTCCAGCTTCGCAATGATCTCCCGTGTCCCCGCTTTATGTTTTTCAACCCCAAAATCGTCTTTGCAGAATGATCCAGTCCATAGTCCTCTTCAAACTTACAATTCGGTTGTCGAGGCAGGCTGGCGCTTTAGAAACTCGTCATGCCGTAGGTATGTGGCTATGTGGCTGCGTCAGCGAAGAGAGAATTCTTACCCAGTGCCTTGTATTTGCGTCTTCTGGAAGTCCTCAAACGCCTCTGGTGTGCACACGAACACAGTAAGATTCACCTCTGTATTCACGACAGTTGGCTCAAGCTCAGTCATGGAAGCTCCCATAATGCTGAACGCGTGCCACGATTAGCGTACTACTTTAAGTATCATTTCTCTAGACTGGAACGTAACCTGCAGGCTTGGGATAAATAGCTCGAGATTGAGCGAAAGGGTCCGCCTAAACTATAAGATGAGCGCCGCACGTGCCGCTCAAATGATCCCAGTCAAGGACCATAGCTTGTCAACTACTCCGTAAATCAGGAATATCACGGTTAAACAGAAACAATGTTTTAGTAAACTAATCCGGCATTGACATTGTTCCCCGTCTCAAAGATGGCATTCGAAAGTCAATTTGTTGAGACCGTTAGCCTGTGTGTACTGCATCCAGCCTATACCAAGCCTCGCATTGTTTAGATTTCTCAGGTTGTCAACTCCTAAGCTTCGAGTCGTGACACAACAACGTCGAGCGGTCCCCTGATCTGTAACGTTATTGATGAGCGGTATGTGAAGTCGAGCGGATTCTTCACAGTTTTGAAATCGAACTGGCTTAAGAGCTTGGCGAGGGAGATTTTAACCTCGGCCAGAGCAAACTTCATTCCCAGACAAACGCGTGGTCCGCCAAGAAACACGCTGAATTTGAATGGCGAGACGTATCTTAATCTTGCCCGTAGTAGAATCGATCCAGCGTTCGGGCTTAAATTCTTTGGCGTCGGGGCCCCACACAGTCTCCATTCGTCCCATAGCATAATGAGGCATCACCACTCGAGTGCCAGCTTTGATGAGCGTTCCTTCGTACAAATACACATCCCTGATCGCTGACCGTCCCGTGATCGCAACGACCGGAAAGAGTCTGAAGGTTTCTCGTACTGTCGCTTCAAGGAAAACGAGCTGCTGAATATTTTCCATTGTCGGCGCACGTATTTCACCAGTGAAGAGATCGGGAAACTTCGCTTTCAGCTCTTGACGAACTTGATGCAGAACGTTTGGGTATCTGTTCAGCATCAGAATCACCCATGACATCGTCGTCGCCGTAGTCTCGCGGCCAGCAGCCAGAAAACTGATGACAAAGTCGCGCATCAACTTGAGGTCCTTATTCGTGTGCACCCCCTTCGTGTACTCAACCTCAGACTTTTCAATGAACAACGATATCAAATCTTTCCGCGAGCTTGGACTTGCTCCATTCGCCTGTTGGTTCTTTTCCTCAATCGAGCGCGCTATCACGCTGTAGACCAAGTCGTCTATAGCCTTCACGTCCTCGGCCAACTGCTTCTCCGGCCCTAGGTTAAGCCAGCGTAGCAACTTCCAAAGCCCAACGGGCTGCTGGATGCGTTCCAGTATGCGCACTGACATTCGATCGAACGAGTCGAGTAGCTCCGCATTCTGGTCCGACTCCACCCCATGCAGATCAACGTCGAAACCGACTTTGGCGAAGACGTCCATGGTGTACAAGTCTAGCAGTCGCTTCATGTTCACCACTCGATCTGCTTCGTTCTCATTCTGACAGATCTCACCGAGCCGCTTGACCAACTCTGTGCCCTTCTCGGGCACGACCACCTCCATAGCATACTGCAGCATTTGCGACGTGAACAAATGGCTCGCCGTCTTGCGTTGGTGCTGCCATAGCGGCCCACTGACAGCAAAGATGCCTTGGCCCAGTACGTCGTACATGGCTTCCGAGACAAAGGGGCTTTTGTCGAACGCATCGAACTTCGTCTTCTGAATGTCTTCAAAGGCTTCAGGGCAGCAGACCACGACGCTCGGGGTCTTCCCGAGTACTCGAAGACGCCAAGGCTTGCCCCGGAACTTGCGGCAGCAGTCGACCACCCAGTCATGGAACTTCCCCGATCTCTGCGCCCGCAGAATCCCCAGCGTGCCATGCAGGATCGGGATCTCTCCCTCAGGTGTTGGCAGGTGCTTCACCGCGCGGTCATGGGCCGACGGGGTTGCCAAATACACGAGCAACAGCGCCACGCAGGACGCGGCCACTGAGGCAGGCGAGACCAACGCAGTTATAGTCTCAAACTTCATCTCGGGATGCACCAACGGTCGAGACGATCGGAGACTAACCAACGGTGTCCAGAAGTCAAATGAGATGGGTCAGAGCACTTCAACTTGGATGCAGTCTCACTTGCTACATGTAGCTTAGGCATGTGCTCTAGTGACGGTGACGGCTACGGGGCCCTTAACCTGAAGGGTGACGGAGGGCACGTACGTGAAGTCGAGCGGCGCTTTCACGGTCTTGATGTCGAACTTGCTGAGCATCGTGGCCAGCGTGGTCTTCACCTCGACCAGGGCGAAGCGCATGCCCAGACACATGCGAGGCCCCGCCAGGAAGGCCGTGAACTTGTACGGCGATACGTGCACCAGCTTGCCCGTGTCGGGGTCGATCCACCGCTCGGGCTTGAACTGCTCGGCGTCGGGGCCCCACACCGTCTCGAGGTGGCCCATGGCGTAGTGCGGCAGGATGACCCGCGTGCCGGTCTTGATGAAGGTGCCGTTGTAAAGCGTCGTGTCTTGAGCTGCCGTGCGCTGCATGGCCGGCGCCACCGGGTTGAGCCGAATACACTCTCGGATGGCAGCTTCCAGGTAGACCAGCTCGTCAATGTCCTCCATGCTGGGCGTCTCCGAGTCGTCCAGGCCGAGTCGTGGTAGCTTGTCGGCGAGCTCGCGTCGCACGTTAGCTAGAGCTTCGGGGTGGCGATTCATCTCGATGATGAACCAGGTCATCGTCAGCGACGTCGAGTCTCGGCCAGCGAAGATGAAGACCATCGACATGTCCCGCAGCATGGTCGGGGTGGTCGTCGTCGTCGTACTCGACGTCGCCTTTGTTGAGGAAGAACGAGATGAGGTCCCTGCGTCCGCTGGCGGCGCTCTCACCCCGCAGCTCGCGCTGCTTCTTGTCCTCCAAGTTGCGGTGGATGACGTCGTACACGACGCCGTTGATGAGCTTCATATCCGCCGCCATTTGTCTCTCGGTGCCGAAGTTGAGCCACCTCGCGAGCTTCCAGAAGCACGTGGGCTGCTGGAACCGCGCCATGATGCGTCGTGACGCGCGCTCGAACGCCTCCATGAAGTCGCAATTGCCGCCGGTCTTGAGACCACGCAGCTCCACGCCGAAGCCGATCTTGGTGAAGACGTCCATTGTGAAGAAGTCGAGCACGCGCTTGATGTCGAGCGTGTCGCCACCGTCCGCTGCCTGCTTGAGCGCGCACCACGTGCTTCATCGCGTCTCGGACCATGTTCATGGAGAAGAAGTGGCTCGCAGCCTTGCGCTGGTGCTTCCACTTGCTGCCGTCCACCGCGAAGATGCCGTCGCCGAGCAGGTCGTGCGATATCGTGGCGACAGCCCCGTCCCCAAGATGGCATCCGAAAGTCCAATCACTGGAACCAAGACAATTCGTTGTTGAATTTCTTAGGTAGTCGCCTCCGTAAGCTTCTAGTCGAGCCGCAACAACGTCAAGCAAAGCAACGTGATCGGTACGTGAGGTCGAGCGGATTCTTAAAAGTCTTGAAATCGAATTGTTCAATAGTTTTGGCGAGAGATGGCTATTACTCGCAGCGTGGGGGAGACAGCACCGCCGCCGCTTGTTTCGTTCTGGCCCGAAGAAGTTAAAGTTGGGTGTGAGGCCGATGCGTTCCTGCAGAAGCGTAGCAACACCGTCATGTCCGAGGATGCGCAACGCGCTGAACGGCTTCCTGTACCGCACTGGCGAGGCTAGTGACAAGTTCGTGATCGTGTTTGCTAGTTTCGAGCCGGAACAGTTCGACTGGGCCATCGACGCGCGTGTTGATGAGATGGTGGAGTTCCACCTGCCGGGTTTCGACGAACGTTAATTGTCTGATGAGAAAAGACAAACTTCGTCTTCGATGGAGCAGCAACTCCATCCACACCACGATAGGTTGGTCTACCCGCTTTGATCTATACGACGAAAGCGACAG
The DNA here is from genome assembly GCA_030267785.1 of Phytophthora fragariaefolia. Lineage (NCBI taxonomy): Eukaryota > Oomycota > Peronosporomycetes > Peronosporales > Peronosporaceae > Phytophthora > Phytophthora fragariaefolia. The sequence continues at coordinate 31,347 of BSXT01001031.1, read as the reverse complement.
AGCGATCGATTCAAGGAAATTGTGATACCCAGAGCAATGCATGTGCACCCCATCAGACAAAGTTCACGCCTTTCCTTCAAAGCCTTCTCCTCCCGTTTGCTTCGAAGTATCTGATACATGTAGCTACAGTACTTCAAAGTTGTGTCATGTGTCCAGCTATGCTTCCGGGCTTTCTGCGCGCTCAATCGCAGTGTGGTGGTGAATAATTCGCTGCAGAGTGGCTCAGAAAACTCAGACGATGGGCACCATTCAAAGCGACACAAGGTGTGTCGAGGCGCCAAGTCGACGCTGCACCAGCATGACACCGAGTCGATTATGTGGCGCATTTCTGGTGCAAAAACCTGCAAATGAGGAGGTCGAGCTCATTTCAAAATATTCGCAGGGTTCCATTGCCGCTCCTTTCCCCCCACATCGTGTCCTTCCGAGCGCTCAACCCCCCAACTCCCGCATAAAAGCGGCGGTACTTCTCCTCCCGCGCCCATTTCTACGCCGCGTCCTACTCTTATCACGCCTGTGATTGGCTAGCCGGACCGACAGTGGCTGGTTTCTAGCTCCCACTTCACCACCGACCCAAAAAATGGGCCCGCGGGCACCGCCTGATACGCAGCAGGCAGCTGGGGGCCGGTCATTCGCCATTCGCCTTCCAGACGTGCGCAGTGACCCGATTCGAGATGGACGTCACGCACAGCACGCACGTGCTGCTGGGCTCCATGTGCTTCTTCGCGCTGGTGTTCCACGTGGCCAACCGCCTGTCCGACCGCTACCTGAAGGTGTACCGGGACTTTTCCATCCCGGAGCAGGGCGACTGGTGCTCCCGGTGCGTGCCGCTGTGTCCTGCGCTCCCGCGGGTCCGAGGCTGACGACGCGCTGCTGCAGAGTGAACTCGACCATCCACGCGCTGGTGATCGCCTCGTGCATGAGCTACAGCTTCGCGCAGCAGCAGTGGGACCAGGACCTGCTGCCCACCAAGAGCTCGCCCGTGGCGCTCGCGTCCACGCTCTTCTCCTTCTGTACGTGGCGGCTGCCGCTCGCGCCAGCGTGCGGTCCTCTTACTGACGGTGCTGCTGGCCGTTCTGGCAGCGTGCGGCTACTTCCTGTTCGACCTCTTCGTGCTCGTGCTTTGGCAGGTGCCGCTCTGGCGGGTCTTTGTGGTGCACCACGTCGTGGCGGCGTACGTCATCGCGCGCTGCCGAGCTGCGTCACTTTGCAGCGGCGTCGGTGCTAACGCCCGGGATTTGTGGTTGATGTGGTGGTGCAGGCTGCCGTACCTGATCTACACCATGCACGCGGGATGCGGCATGGACCTGTACCTGCTGCAGCTCTTCCTCATGGTCGAGTTCGCCGTCATCCCGCTGAACGTCACCACCTTCATGGAGCAGCTGGGCTACGGCAAGACCAAGGCGCACGAGTTCTTCTTCTACCTCACCTACGTGTGCTGGTTCGCGGCGCGCGTGGTGCTGCCCATCTACAACGTGTACGTGCTGTGGACCAGGATCATCCCGGACGCTGGCGCCGCGCCGGTCTGCACCATTCCCGCTGCTTTCTGCGGTCACATCATTGCCGCATTCTGCGTTGGCGTATTTGTGTTTGTCTGGACACCAGACGTGCTGGCCAAGTGGCGCGTGCCGGTGCTGCAAATGGAGGAGTACCCGGATTATAAGCTGACGATGCGTCAGTCCATGACCCCGCGCTCCAACCCGATCTTGTCACCGTCTGAAGGCAACGATAAGTGGGGCGCCAGCTACGGCAGCGTGTCGCGAGATCCCCAGTGGACTTCAAAGTCGGTCGTGTAAGGGAGAAAACCGATGCTGTATGCTTCGAAGTTGCAGCATGCATTTCTCCTTCCTGGTCGATGAAGTGGCGTGTCTTGCTGCGAAATGACTGGTACCCGAGCGATAGATAGACCCCAGTGCTAGATATATGTAAATTTATGGATGGAGCCACCCAGTCCTGCAGTGAAAGAAAGATGGCAAGCGCGTGTCCGGCTGCTTATTCGCAGTCGCGCATCCAAACTTCCCAACGTGAATACACTGGTGTCTTTCCTAGTAGTAGTAAGGAACCTTACTACCCTCTTTTTCGATCGGCAAGTTGGTTGAACTGCATATTCTTCAGCATAGATAAGGTAACGTCAGAGAAATACTACTGTAGATAGCATCACTCTACCGTTTTTGTCTTGGTCTTGGCGCCAGACTTCTTCGGCAAAACGATGAAGGAGGCGCTTGCAATGATGATGGTTGCACCAATCACGCTGTATATACTGACGTGCTCGTCGAGAAGTACAATATCCCAAATGAGCACAAATACAACATCCAGATATCTCATGACGGACGCAATGCCAGCCTTGGATTGCTGAAAGCCCATGGTCAAGAAGACTTGCCCAACCAAAGCAAACACCCCGCTTCCAAACAGTGCAGCCATAAGAGTGGCGATATTGGGCATGGAAAAACTCTGAACAACACACCAAGAGCCTACTTAGTTCGACTCCCAAACCATAAGAAGGGCGTACGAGACTTACCACGTCAAAATACCACATCGTCATCAGCGCGTACAGCAGCCCGAAGAGCAGAAAGTAGTGGTTAATCACAACATAATTCAGCTCGCGAAGTTGGCGCATCGCAATATATGAGCACGCCTGCATCACAGACCCGCCGAGCGCGCAAGCGGTCGCAAGTGGCGGCACCTCCTTCGTATCCTCATCGCTCGAGAACAGGAAAGCTGGCCTCGTGACGAACACAACGCCAACATACGACACCAAACAGCTGAGCAAGTCGAGACGTCCGACAGCCTCACCTAGCACCAGCGCACCCTGCATAACATCCCAATAAACAAGAACAGCAACCCATCAGTACGCTACCAGTGCGACCTCCGAGCCTACTGCAGCCTTACCAGCATGAACGTCACGATGGGGCTGGTAAAGATGATCGTCACTGCGTCCGTGAGCACCATCTGCGCCATGGCGTAGAACTGGATGCTGATTCCGAAGGTGCCAAAGAAGCAGCGCCAGAAGAGCATGTTGCGGTGTTTTGGCGCCACCGCCACGCTAACGCTCCGACGGTAGACGAGCACCAGATTCAGCAGCCACGCCACCAAGGAGCGCCACAAGACCGTCTCGTGGGACGTCACCTGGCGACTCGCGTACTTGACGCAGACGCGCATGAGGCTCAGATTGAAGGCAGCGAAGGCGATGCAGCCCAATGCAGCCGTTTGCGGCGAGCGCCAGTCCCGGACGCCGCCGAGCTCTGCAACTGCTGGGCCCTTGACCAGAGACGGACTCGACTCGGAGGCGGTTTGGGACTCGTTGGCCACTTTTGCATCACCGACTTGCACACGCACCACAGGTCCGGAATCGGAATCGCTCGTGTGCTTGGATTTGGGCTCGCTACGGATCGGCGCGATCATTGCTGTGTGCCGGAGCTCTGCGGATGATCAATGTGCCACAAGTCTCACAACGCACGCGCTGCGTGTCTGACGCACATGTCGCTGAACTCTCCTGTCTACGCGAATGTGACTGTGTAATCTTGTACATATTTGTAGTTAGGGTTTATCATTTGAAGTTTAGATACGAATTTGTAATTTGCATGTATTTGATGTTAAGTACCCTGTTATATCGCGTTAAAGGAATGAAGGAGGTTAGTTGTGTACCGTACACAAAGGCAAGTTGAAGTGAGCCGACAGACTACTTCTTGGCCACTGCTTGGCGCATGACGATGACGGAGGCGCCACTGATGATGATGGCGGCGCCCAGCACGCTGTAGAGGCTCACGGTCTCGCCCAGCACCAACGCGTCCAGACACATGACGAATACCACGTCGAAGTAGCGCATGACCGACGCGATGCCGGCCTTGACGGTCTGGAAGCCCTTGGTGAGGAACCACTGCCCTACGAGCGAGAAGAAGGCGCAGCTGAGGATGGACCAGAGGAAACCGGGCTCGGTCGGCAGCTCGAATGTCTGTAATATGCAGCGTTTACGGAATTTAGTACCACTTGTGCTGGTGAAAAGTGGCGAGTTCGAGTTCTTACCACTCCGAGCGCCCAGAGCATGAAGGCGGAGTAGCAGGAGCCGAACAGGAGGAAGTACTGGATCACGAGCAGGTTATCGAGATCCTTCATCTTTCGCATTGTGATGTACACGATAGCCTGGGATAGGGACGACCCCATGGCGCACACGATCGCGAGGAACGGCGCACTGTTGCCTGAAGGGTGCGACGGGAACAATATCGCCGGCCGCGTCACGAACAACACCCCGACAAAAGAGGTGACTCCACCGACGAGATCAACGTAGTCGATTGCTTCTCCGAGAACCACAGCAGCCTGCGAATGCATTACACAAGATTATCAACATCGTTAGCTTCCACGCCAGCACCATGTGAAATCCTATCGGAGGGGACGCACGAGGAAGAAGGTGAAGATTGGCGAGGTAAAGATGATGACCACAGCATCCGTCAACGGCATGTTCGACATGGCGTAAAACGACAGTGTGGTCCCAGAAGTCCCAACGAAGCACCGTAACAAGAGGAGAAGCCGATCATTCCGCCCAACGAATAGATTTGCTTTCTTGTATCGTACCCATATCTGCGTCGAGAATTATTGATTAGCATAGCAAGCATTTGGATGGAGTTGTAACTACAATACGTACGCAATTCATCATCAAGCCTATTAGCATGCGCCAGAATACAATAATATTAGAGTTGGCGTAGTGGCTCGCGTATTTCACGCTTGCTGAAACAATGCTGAAGTTGAACGCTGCGATAACGATGTATCCTAATCCTGTCACCTTCTCCAAGCTCCAGGATGCTTTGGAGCTCGATGGAAGAACAATGGTAACGATATCATCCTCATCTATCCTTGAGATTTCATCGCTGGGGTTGTTGAGCTTCAACAATGGAAGATCATCGCGGATGGTTTCGTCATCGCCATTGACCTCGGATTCGCCCACAGCATTCTTGACGGGGTCGGTGCCAACTTTTCCAAGGTTGGGAGGTAGTGGGGCCACTACCGCCAGTCCACGTGCGCTGCTATGAGGAAGCATGCGCACTGTTGTGTAGCCTTCAATTGAAAGTCGTTTGTCGAAGGCTCCTTCGACAAGATTGCTGTTGAGCCACTCGAGCGGCAGAAAATTTAGAACTGATGCTGATGGAGATGGCTGCGGCAACTATAGCGCACGGGCTCCGACGAGAAAGCCAGCCACTCATCAAACAAGCACCGATCATCATTCATCGAAACTTTTGGTGGCCAAGAATCAAGACAAGATTGAGCGTTGATAGGCTGACTTCAAGCATAGTATTGAGCTATTTCTTATCGCGTCCATCAAACTGCAGAAGGTGTAAACAACCACAGGCAGTGAATCACACTAAGACGGTTATACTGCTATTTGGGGTTGCCATCTCAACGATCTGATCGGCACCTTGCCCAATTATCACATCTGAGTTGCTCCGGAACGGACGACGTGGCGACAGAAACCTAACGCTAACACTATAATCGCAAGTGGAAACCCACAACATGTAAAATAGCATCGACAGGGCGGTTCTCAACTGGCAGCTCTGGCTTCTCCAGAACCAATGCGTCACGAATACAAAACGTGTACTCATCCAATAAGTAGTTGAATTCAAATATCTAACGCAGACTACAAATGAATGATCAAGTAACTACAACTGAAGTCATATATATATGCCAAGGGTTTTGTGTTGTTTGAAGGTATGTTATGTGTTCTTCGCTCGTAGATCTCTCTATTCTTTTTCACGCGCACGACGAAGAACGATCATTGAAACCCCACCCATGATAATCCCCGCGCCAAGTAGACTTAGAATATTCACGCGCTCGCCCAATACCAACACGTCCATCGTTACGACGAAGACAACGTCAAAGTAGCGCATAACCGAAGCAATGCCTGCTTTTTCTTGCTGGAAACCTTTCGTCATGAAAACTTGTCCGATGAATGAAAAGAAGCCGCTGCCAAAGATGGCGAACAGGAATGCCGCCTCAAGTGGCACTTTCATCGACTTCCCATCATCACCAGCGTTAGTCAACTACAACCAGAACGATCTTTAAAAGCGTGACTTACCACGCCAAGCAGCAGGATTGTAATAATTGAGGTGCAAGTTCCGAACACGAAAAAGTAGTGAATAGCGACCAAATGGTCCACTTTAGTTAGCCGCCGCAGCAAGATGTAGACCACCGCAGATGTCAGCGAACCGCCAATGGCACAGTAGATTGCTAGTATCGGTGCCTGAACACTAACAGCCTCTGTTGGAAATAGAAACGCAGGCCTTGTCACGAACATAACGCCGATAAAAGATGTTATCCCCGCTAGGAGATCAATTCGGTTAATCTTCTCGCCTAGAACAGCAGCACCCTAGCCAAATACTCCAAAGTTAGAAACCTGTAGTCATCCTTTGTTTGTCAAGTGTTCCTTACGAGGAAGAAGGTGAATATGGGGCTGGTAAGGATGATCACCTGCAAATACGTACAAAAGGATCAGTAAACCATCTTTTTACACCAAGGTGGATGGCCCCACCCATACCACTGCGTCGGTCAGGACCATCTTCGACATTGCGTAGAACTGAATATTCACCCCTACAGTTCCCACGATACAGCGGAATAGTAGCAGACCGCGGTATTTTGGCTCGACGACAAGAGTTCGCTTTTTGTATCGAGCCCATAACTGAAATTGTGATCAGAATTAATTATCGTGAATGAAAATAATCGATACGAGCACCAACGTACGTAATTTAGAACGAGAGCAACAATCATTCTCCAAAAGACTGTTTCATGGGATGTCACACGATGGCTGGCATACTTGATGCAGATCGATGCGATGCTGAAGTTTAAGCCCGCAAAGACAATGAAACCAAGCCCTTGCACTCGTTTCATACTCCAAAGGGTGGTTTCGGCGGTCTTTACTGGAGTCGCAGCATCTTCTTCGACGTCACTCTTGGAGTTTGGGTTGTCTGAGGTGGACGACTTGAGCAGCGGTTGATCCTCATTTTCAACATCTCCAACTTTTTCTTTGGGGTCCGGTACACTACGCGGAACATCGGCAGGGAGTGGCTGCACCACGGCAGATCTATTGTTTGGAGGCATCTGAGCGTCTAGCTAGAATCACTCGACGATGTCTATACGAGTAGTGCTACAACGAGCAGATCGGTTAATGGCATTCGTCAGGACCTCGGAACACCCAACACCAAGGACAGCAAGAATAGCCCCCAGAGCTGCCATGCATCATGAATGAAATTGACTGATTCACTATTTTCAGGTTGTTCTTCCTATCGAGTTGATTAGGTGGTTGATCGCGGTGGTGTCAACGGTATTCATAGCCGTTTCGGCCTTAGTAGCACATCATTGTAAATATCTGATGGACGCTGATGGTAGTGATGTCGTGGCAATTATTTAATTTGTTCAAAAATAGCCTAGGCGCTTGGAAACGAAAAGCCTTTTTATTATGCAGAAGTGCAGCATGGAAACTTTACAGTAACCAAGATGAATGACCTCACTTAAACCATTCTGACCCGAACTCGCTACTTCTTATACGCCTTGCGTAGAACGATAAGTGAAGCTCCGCTCATGATGATTACTGCACCGACAATACTAAGAGCATTCACTTGTTCCCCCAATACAATGATATCCATGACAACTACGAATATCACATCGAAGTAGCGCATGACTGATGCGATACCAGCCTTCTCAATCTGAAATCCTTTTGTGAGGAAAATTTGTCCGATGAACGAAAAAAAACCGCTGCCGAAAACGGAGAACAGGAATGCTGCGTTCATTGGGATTTTGACAGCCTGTCGCATAGACATGAGTGCGTCTAAAAAATATAGGTAATGCAGCAACTAATAGACTTACCACTCCCATGAACAAAATCGTTAATGCTGAAGCAATTGTTCCGAAGGCGAAAAAGCAGTGAATAGCGGTCAGGTGATCAACCGCGTGAAGTTTCCTCAGAGTCACGTAAACGACAGCTTGTGTCATAGCACCACCGAGAGCACAGAAAACCGCGAGTATAGGAGCTTTAGTAGCGTCACCTGCCATCCCAAAGAGAAAAGCTGGTCTTGTCACGAAAAGTGCCCCCAGGAACGCCATGATGGCAGCTGCAAAGTCAATGCGATCAATGGACTCCTTCAACACTACATATCCCTTCAGAAAGCACACACAACCGAGGCACATCAGTTACACAAGTACGATTTAGCTGTAACTGTACACCCTTACCAAAAAGAAGGTGAAGATCGGACTCAAAAAGATGATGACTACTGCATCCGTTAGCACCATCTTCGAGATCGCGTAGAACTGGAGGTTCACACCAATTGTTCCTACGACGCAACGAAATAACAGCACACGACGATACTTTGGATCAACCTCTAGTCTCTGTTTCTTATAGCGGGACCACAGCTAATGGGCACGAGCAAACATGAATTAGAAAAACGTCGAATCCATAGCAAACCGGTTAAATATCCCGACATTGTCGACTTACAAAATTCATGGTGAGTGCCACAAACATCCTCCAGAACACAGTCTCGTGCGACGTTACTCGATGACTCGCAGACTTTACGCACACAGATGCCACGCTGAAGTTAAAAGCAGCAAACACAATGAACGCGAGACCTTCAACGCGTTTCATGCTCCAGGAAGAAAGATTGACGCTTGCAGCAGAGCTGTCAACTTCACTCTTAGTGTCGTGATCACCGTCGTCAGACGTTCTCAGTAGTGGTTGGTCATCGCGACTACATGTACTTTCACTACCGGGGCCGCCTTCAACATCATCTGACAACGTAACCTTGTTCATGATGCCATTGTCTTCTGGTATCGGTGCCACGGCAGCTCCTCCGTGGGTTTCGAACCTGGATGGAACTATCATTCGCTATCCAGTTTCCCACCGTTTGCTTCTCTTGTGCTGGTATCGCGAGAATTTGGTAATGCATTGGGCGGGCACAAAAGGACAGGAAACCCCCCTGCCACCAGGATGTTATCACGAAGGAGAATTGTGCACGATAAGTACTTTAGGCCCGTTGCCTAGCAGAATACTTCCGCAAATAACTACCAAGAAACAAATGATTCATCCCCGCCTCAGCCATGCGATGGCTGTGAAGCATTGTGCACCAAACTGCTGCTGTGAAACGGCGCTGGTACTCGAGTATTTTGTCAGAAGTATAATTATTTTATTTATGTTAAAAGCTGCGCAGTCTGGAGCATAGTCGTTTCAACCGCCAATCATCGAAATATTACGCATGAATATCGCAATAGTGTATCACATCTTTATTCTGGTTTCATGCACACGCTGAACAATGCGGCGTGCCTGTACAAAACTAGTATCCCACACGAGAACGAAGACGATATCAAGTAGCGCATGACAGAGGCAATGCCAGCCTTTGGCAAGATCCCACGCCACCACGAGCAAAAATTAGGTTCGTGCAATCTACCCAGACCTATGTATTCGAATTCATAGCGCTCTTTCGCAACTAAATACTAGGGCAGTGCTCATCCGCCAGAAGACAATCACATTTGATCTTCACATACTGTACACCGCGATGATATTATAGCTGAACGCAGCGAGCAGGATGAAACCCATGTCTTGAATCCACTTGAGTCTACCACCAGTTCGGGGATTTCCGAGATCCACTTCCTGCAATTCGTTCATACTTGTGGACGTGATATTCACGTTACTTGGCGCTGATAGAAGCGCACAGTCGTCTCGCTACTCTCGCTCTTCCTAACAAAGTCATTCACTTTCAATGATAGCACCCTTGCGTGCTTGTGTAAGCTATCCATTGAAAGCATCAGTGTAGTCTCAACCAACTATCAAATTTAACGACGGTGTCGATTTTTCAGTCCGGTGATTCTGACAAAGTGGAGGTTGTGAACCAAGTGGCTGGTAAACTGCATACAGCTATTGCCGTTGATACACCAGTCCGTTTCGGGCATGTGACGTGTGACGCAGAGCCTCTTCAAGGTGGATCTTTGCCAACCGGTGCGAAGAGACCAGTCGAGACTTTGCCTCTGAGTGCTCCACGATGAACTGGAAGAAACTTGAATTCAAAGGTAGTGACAGTGTGGACCGGTTGCATCGCATCCAGGCGTTGTGTACCTCGTTCGACACGAAACTTGATGGTGTTTTGATCATTGGAGGAGTGGACAGTTTCCACTCGCAGGTGTGCCAAGCCACGATCAAGTACCTCTTCCTCGGTAGCTCGGGCCAAGAATTACTCGGCGAACAGGTTATTGTGCAGGAACACGAGCGTCTGGAAGATATTATTCTGCTCATTTGTCCACAACGAGTCTCCATTTTTTACTCGTCGGAGAGTGACGCAGCTGTGAAAGTTCTGCCGGTCATCTCTAAGTGGCGTCATGTGACGGAGTATGTCGTCCATGACGGCATGGAGCCGGACGAGCAGGAAGAACGGAAGGTCAGTGCATTTAAAAACATGATGATGGGGATCAAGACGGTGGGGGTACCATTTGGAGTTGATCAAGTCGGAACCAATCTACTGGACACTATGCTTCCAGAAAAATGGCCGTTAGTTCAGTCGTATGGGTTGGAGGGTGGGGAGTCTACTGCTAAAGGTTTCTTTACGATGAACCACCGAGTAGTGAACATTTCGCGAGAGATGATGGAAGTTATGGCTCAATTGGATGGGTTTAGTGCGAAGAGGGTCGTGCAGGAGAGTCAGCCGTTCTTAGCGCACCATTTCGATGCGTTCCTGTTGAAGCTGGATCATGCTGAGAGCCCGGATGCGCGCAATGCAAAATCGGAGAGTGATTTGGGAGAAGATCTGCTGAGCTTCTATGAATTCGGGACAATGCAGTACGGCGCTCGCGGACTCCAGGCAGGGCCAAACAGAGGCAGTCGAGTGCTGTTTGGATCTAGGACGAGCTCATTAACAGAAAAATCATCGTCAAGAGCATTTCTCGCGAATTCGGGAGTCAAAGAGGGTATTCCTGCTACTCATATGGTTGTGCAGGCGGAAGATCCGTTTACCGGTGTGCGATTCGCGCGCACTTACTTCCTCTCGTCAGGAAAAGTCTGCAAGAGAGTTGTGGACGAAGATGCACTCATTCCTTCTGCCGTCAAGCCAAGCTTGGATAGTACTTCAACCGCTACAGACACAAAGACAATGATTGAGATGTACGCGCTGCTACTCCGCGGGTTCAAGTCTGGTGCTGCTGAGCTGATTCGTGAGTGCATGGATGGCAAACTTGCCTCAGTGGATCGGTGCATTGAATCTGCTCGAGCTGAAGCCATCCATGCCATCTTTCAAATGGATAAAACGCGCTCTCAGTTATTGGGGTCAAACAAATTCCCTACAAAGTTTATTGACGACCAGCTACGACTTAATGCCGAGATTATGGATGCTCAAGGACAGCAAGCCGCTTCCATCGCCGAAGGTACTGAGCTGCCGCTGTGCGCTGAAGCTAATTACGTTTGCTGACTTGATACTACTGTTTTTGTAGACTGGTGTCTTCTATACTGCTCTATGACGTTGGCCAATATCCCCAGTAATGCCGATCCATTGCTGCCGCTAGGCTCACTTGTTGTCGGAGACACCTTTTTGTTTCGTGGTCGTAGCAGTAGTAGCATGTCTCCTCCCGCTGTTAACGGCGTCCTTCACGTTACCAAGCCATTTGCGAATTTCCGCTCTTGGACACAGGGCGGGGCAGAAGCTGAAGCTGTTGGTGTGCTTATGCGGACACTCCAATCTGATTTTATGCTCCAGAGCCGCTCTGTAAGCCTCGGCAAGGCAATTACTCCACTTGATGCCGATATTGAGACAGAGGGAGAAGGTAGCACATCACAGCCAGCCTTCTCTTCAAAGGCCACTCTTCTTCTCAACAGCGATTTAATGCCTATCGTCCATGGTAGCTGGAGAATCTTCACCGGTGGTATGGTATTTACATCTCCATATTTCAATCCTATTATTGTGTCGATTGAGCGGAACGTAAAAAGCTTGACCATCCTCCCATCGCCTCATGAAGAGCTAATATTGCTTAAGATGGATCTTAACGACGATGACAGCAGCCATGTCACCCCGGTACGTCCTGATTTTTCATTTAGTACATGTTGCACATCAATACTCATTCAGTTGTGCTATTCACAGCTGTCAGAGGCACTTTCCTTTTCGCTGGAATCACAAGAGATTTTTATCCCCCTTCAGTCGGGCACGCGTTTCCAAGATGAAGTGCTTCGGGCCTTAGAATGCTGGAAAGCCACTGCTGCGACTTTAAATACCCCGATTTACCGTGCCAGCGACCTGAATGAGCAACTTGAAGCGGGCACTCCCCGAGACCGTGAAGTGGGTACCTTTGAAATCCCAGCTCAAGTTAAGTCGGCCTGCGAACTGCTTGTTTCCAGACAGACATTTGTTGGACAGGGTGCTCGTATAAGTGAAGATTTGTTTCCTCAGGACTTCATACCAAAGGACTCAGGAGCAGCAACGGCATTACCAAAACCCAACACAGAAGATCTCAGCAGATTGTGTGTTCCAGTTACGGTCATGCTAGGAATTCCTGGAAGCGGAGTCGGAGCGATGGCAAATTCCGTTTGCACGATTTCATCTGCTAGCTTTGAGTGGGTTACAGTTGACGTCGATCTTCGCAATCTTGATCCATCAAAGCAGCAGAAGTTAGAGGCCTCAGTTTTTGTTGAAATCTTAGACAAATTACGCCGAGCGCTTGATCGGGTCAAGTTAGCCGCTAAGACAGTGCGGCTCCACCCTCGAATTATGCTTACCGTTGTGGGTTACATCGACCCCATTACAGTGGTATGCGCAATTCGACGTGCTGCTCTGGATGCCCCCCTTTCAAGCAAGATAGGTGCTGTGATTAACTGTGTGAGTGCCACAAACGTGTATTTGCCAGATTCATTTTCAACGCAAGCAGCGTTCCCTAAAGTCTTTGATCAAATGCAAGCTGGGTTTGTGACTCACATTGTGCTGACAAATAGCACTGATATTGAGCCGGCTGCTCTCCAACGACTACGTTTCCACATGGATCACGTAAATCCTTTCGCTGATGTGATGGTTCTTTCTCATGATGTTTTTGAGGGGCCTCTCTCGCCATTGCTTGCTTATGACCGCTTTGAAAGCGCGTACTACAAACAATATCGTAATGCTCACTTCCGCGAATGGGATAGCGCCACTTTGAGTAACAACGCCGCTCCGAGTTACACTCGCTACGTAACAGAACTGGAGTCTGCTCACGCGCCAGTGAGTTATCGCTACGAAATTGTTTCTGGTATGGACCGATCTAAATTCTCGTTTTTGATCGCCAAGACGCTGACACCCTTTGCAACACTGACAAAGTCCGTGGACCGCGTTTATCCGATGGATAACGCAGGTAACAAAAACGCTAAGGGGATTCGCATAGCTCAAACGATTGCTGTGGAAAAGATGCGCCACGATGTCAACGTATCGACAACGTTATCAGCAACTCCATGTGCTGAAGGAGTTTTCTCGAATGGACAATCACGGTCATGCTGGTGTGTGGAAGGGCAAGTAGTCTTTAAGGATGAACTTGGGTGTGTGTATGAATACTGTTCGTCGGGCACCTTTGCTCGTCTGAATACCAAGGGGGATAGTAATTTATCGATGGAGATGAAAGTAACAGGTCAGGGTCTAAATGCTGAAAAGCTACGCGAGCTACTGCTGAATTGCTACGCTCATGCTGAAGCTTCACCACACCAAGTTCGCTCAAAGGCTTCGATTAGTCTTGAAGAAAAACGAGAAATTCAGCGACAACATGTACGTATTAGATATGGATGAGTTACGGTGTAATTTTACTGACATGAGGTCTACGTGTTTTGTTGTGTAATGATTCTACGCCTAAAGGCGATGGACCCCCTTCCTGAAGGCTATTTGTTTGATGGCACTAATTACGTTGATTTCTTTGGTGGTCGCTATGAGTTCCATCCCTGCATTGCCCAGTTCATTGACGAGTATATCGCCGCAGCGAACGATGACAGGAAGGCTATAAACCTCAAAGCTACGGCGGAGCGCGAGTCTCAGCAATCAAATGTCCGGCAGATTGTATAAACCCGAGTTTCAGCAGCTTACTTGCACTCAAAAAGAGGCTGTATAAACCCGAGTTTCAGCAGTTTACTTGCAATCAAAAAGAGGCTGCTAGAAATCGGCAAAATACTTTGCATTGTCTTCTGGATCAACGCTTTCTGCACTTGATATGCTCTCATGTCTCGCAGGTGTTCGAACTCGAGCTGCGTTGTAGTCAGCGTTTGAGTCGTACAACACAACAACCGATGCGTCTTTTATTTCCAACAACCCCCAGGCGATATCTTGAAACCAAGCATGGTGCATCACCTGTGCATCATGGTGAGAATTTGATCGTGGCAGAACTCTGTTGGAAAATTGAAAACTAAAAAAAGCGCTCCTACCTCAGTAGCGCCGTTATTTCCGAGGCGCTCGTGAGGATTGACCTTCAATAATCCACTTGTGGACAAGTCCACATGAAGATAGCCTTTAAGCTCCAGCATTGCACAATAAATCAGGGGTAAGGTTGTGAAGACCTACCTTACTAACGATCGTAGATCTGCACTTAGCGCCACATGACTTTCTGTATCAGCCTGGAAAGGAGAGCTTGATATGCATTCAATGCGGTGAAAATACGCGTCCATTGTGCTATCTGGTGGGCATTGATACTCCCATGGTGGGTGCCCCACAACCATCTCATAGATCACAACGCCAAGACTCCTGCATACCAACATCTGTCATAAGTAAGTGGGCACTTCACAAGTTCATTTAATACTAGTAAAAAACACGAACCACCAGTCTATAGCAAACGCGTAAGGTTCTCGAAAATACACCTCCGGGGCCATGACGTAGTGCGTTCCGACCATGGATTGGGTTCGCTCTGTAGGGTCTCCTGCTGCACCAGCATCCAGTGCGATCCTTTTCGCCAGCCCAAAGTCAATTACCTTGACGAACCCATCAATCGCCACCAGTACGTTTCCACTCTTGAAATCTCGATGAGCAAACCCTTGCGCGTGCAAGTCTCTTAGCGCTAGCACCAGTTGCGCCGCGAAAAATTTGGCGACGTGTTCCGGAATCCTGCCCGTCTCTCTGTACTTCCACACGCACTCATACAACGGTCGTCCTTCAATGTACTCCTGCACAAAAGCGATCTCGTCCGTCGTCTCGACACTCTCAAAGCCCCGACACAGGAACGGACTCGATACTTTCTCCAGAATGAACTTTTCCTCCTCCAGCCGTCGTTTCTGCTGCTCCGTGACCACCATGGACTTTGGAATCCGCTTCAACGCTGCAACCACCCACACCCCCATAGTCAGTATTCGATCTCTGGCAGAAAAAAAATCTCCATCGCTATGGTTGCACACAATTACCATAGAGGTCGGACGACTCATTCCGTCGGACCAGATACACACTACCGAAAAAAAAATATCAATTCCAGCGTATTACTTGCGAAGAAAGTGATGCATCAATGCAATATTCTAGCGAATTATACTATTCAATCGACTAAATTCATCGGATTCGTGTGCGCACCTCGCGTAGCCGCCACGCCCCAGAAGCTGCAACTCCTCCAGGTCGTCCATGCTGCTGGAAGATCGCAACACTTCACCCGACCCAAACTAAAACGCGTATTTTAGGCGGTCCTGACAACCCCTTCCCCTACGTAAACTGTTATCCAATGGCAACGTTTGTTTATTTTTCAGTCTTGCAAAAAGTTGGAAACAATGGCGGCCATGCGTGGACGCATGCGGAAGGAGATCGCCATGCTGGAGAGCGACCCACCCTTCGGTGCGTGCTGAGCTCAACGCCACCATATTCTGTAGACTTTTCTCTATCCCCTGGTCTAATGTTTGTGTATTTTACGGTCGACTCGCGCTTGACAGGCGTCAGTGCGTGGCCCAAAGACGACAAAATCGACTTTCTCGAGGCTCGTGCGTGGAATTGCAACGCTTACATTTCGGTGTTTGATTTTTTATCTTACTGCTCTGAATATTTTGGTTTTGCTACATCCTGTTGTAGAAATTTTGGGCCCGGAGGGATCCCCGTACGAGAAGGGTGTGTTCCAGCTGGAGGTTGAGATCCCGGAACGGTTCGTTCTCGGCCTTTGATTAGCTTAGTAGTAGGAATTGTTGTTTGGTGTTTTAACTTTTATTGCGGTAGATATCCGTTCGAGCCGCCCAAGGTTCGCTTCATTACGCCCATTTATCACCCAAACATCGACGATGCCGGGCGAATCTGCCTGGACACGCTCAAAATGCAACCAAAGGTTCGGTCGTTCGTTTTTGGTTGTTGGTGGCGCATGCGATGTAATTATTTGTGTTTCTTCAGGGATCGTGGCTACCATCGGTAAACATCACCACGTTACTGACTACTATTCGCTTGCTCATGGCGGAACCCAACGCAGACGATGGTCTTATGCCAGAGATTGTACGATAACAGCCACGCAATTTGTTTTGGCAGCAACGCACCATCTTACGGTTCTACTTTGATTTGATGTTTCCACGGTGATCGCACAGGCTGACATGTTCAAGCACAATCGCGAGCTGTTCAACAAGAAGGCAACGGAAATGACTACCCAACACGCTCAAACAAACCAAGTTCGACCGCTCAAACCTCTTGTTGAAGCTGCGGGTTCAGCGGGTGGTGGGGAGGAAGGAGATACTTTGACTCAGGAAACCGAAGGTCCATCACAGCGTAGAGATTCCTTTTCCTCAGATGACTCATTCAGTGATGGTGATTCGTCTAGCGAAGAGGATGTCGACGGTGTTGCACCTAGCAAGGATGATGCTGGTAGCGATGAGGAAGGAGCTGATCCTCCCATCAAGCGGAGACGCCAAACATAGGAAGCGTTTGTTACGCTGAATGCGTTCTGTACGCAATTGATGTATTCCATGATACCTTTCATTAATTATTTTTCCACCTTTGCAGAATTCACACTTAGCTTTCGTGCGAGTTCAAAACACATATCGATACCGCCTGTGTAGCTAAAGTTTATTGGTCCCAACCTCATGGATGAAATTGTATTGCTTCAGATGAGCGTCAGCATCGCTATGTCTGCACAGGTAGGTTGTGCCTTGAAGCCTGTACCTGAGGAGATCCTGGCAAACTCTCGAGAACGTGCGGGCGCGACTTTGCATGTTTTCCGCTTTGACTGTGCCTCTATCATCATGCCATCGTTCATAGGCCAAACGGTTATGACATTTGTCCTCATGCACGGGACGACAGTGCATCTCGTACCTTGCCCATTTGCATGAGGTCGATGTTTTCCTTCGGCGTTGGGGTATAGTCGAGTGGTTGTAGGGTGGTGGGAACCTCGCGCTTCGACTGCTGTAGTGCCTTCTCACACTTCCACTTGGCCCCTGCAGTGCTTCCAGCCATTGTGGCGCTCACAACGTAGCTACGGCTGCCAATAAACTCCCGCTCTTGCTGTCCTTGGGCTCCGGTGCTTCTGACTATCGGTCATACGCCGGGATCTCTGAAATTTCTTGCAGCAGGCACATGGGCACTGCCTCTCTTCGTCGTCTTCTTATCCAGTCCCCTTTGTTGCAGGGCACTACTCCAAGTCTTATCGGGGTAGAGATAAATTAGACTAGTACTCGAAGAAAACTGGTGAAGATTGCGAAACGAAGCCTATAATAGTTTTGATACGTGATTACTGTCAAATGCTAGAAAATGCTCATAGCTCGAGTTACAGTTTTACAACGTCGTGTGGTCCAGATCTGAAACAAAAGTGTCAACAGAATTGCTGAGCACACGCTTTGTACTTCTTTTCAATCTACTAAGGTGGTTGAATCGGATTCCCTCTCAACCAGGCGAACTTAAAGGAGTAATCAAAGCCTAGGTTCATAGTCACAATGTTTAGAGCCATTGCACAACTCAAATAGCATGTGCAGCCCTTCTTACCACAATGTTGGAGTGAGGATTGAACATTGTAGAAGACCCAAAAGATCAGTCGATTCTGAACGCGGCTGCATTGCCTCTCCAATACAAACGACAGTTGTCGAAAGACGGAGAATCGCATTCTGTGCCACAGCACTCCATTTAATGTGCACAATGAAGCTAGTTGAAGCCCCGAATACAGGAACAAATTAAACAGAGGTTTCTGTAACCGCGTGTAATCCATGTTAGCCAATTGCTCGTAGTAGGCGCGGTTAGGCAGGTGATACATCATGAACAGGTACATTGCTTCAAATACGCTCATGTTAGTCGTGCTCTTTACATGAATCTTACGTCACGGAGCTTACCGTATATCAGGGGAATAACGACTTCCACGTAGTTTAACAATACTACGAATTCTGTTATGTACAGTACGTTTCGGAGTTCTTGTACGTATTTTTTCTCTTTTGGCTTATTGAGAGCGCTAGTTAAATCTCTCATACTTGGCCCAGATTTCTTCACGAGCGGTCTAGCTGAGAAAAGGCTGAACTATGCTCTTGTGTAGTGACTTGAGCTTTGACAGTACCACTCAGTGGCTGCACTGTTGATGACAATTGCCTAATAGACTTGGATAGAGGAGAAAATATTCCTTCCGTGAAAACATGTCTATTGACAATGTCCTGGGCAAGTAGGAAATCGGATTTTCTGCGGCTCCGCCGATTTGTTACTGCCATGTCGACGCGCATTTGTCTTCTTATCGTCTTTAGCCGTTGAATAATAATCTCGATATCATACAATGATGCGGTCATTTGTAATGCGTCAGCCACCATTAATACAGGTGTAGTTTGTATCGACGGAGTGTTTTGCATGCAGTAAGATACAAACAGAGCACTGAATACCTCGACGTTTATTGTTACAATCTCTGGGATCTCGTCATGCATATGCCCGACGGTTTTAGCCACAATATTGCGCATGATAAGTTTAAT
Organism: Phytophthora fragariaefolia; assembly: GCA_030267785.1. Classification (NCBI taxonomy): domain Eukaryota; phylum Oomycota; class Peronosporomycetes; order Peronosporales; family Peronosporaceae; genus Phytophthora; species Phytophthora fragariaefolia. Next base: position 12,515 of record BSXT01001031.1, on the reverse strand, counting down.
TATTGGAAGTAGGGCTGCAAATCCAGTTTTTCCACGCTCTGGGATCCTTCTGAATAAATAAAAGTATACTGGATAAATAGTAATAAGTAGTTCTTGGCAGGTTTGCATGATCGAGAGAGGCATCGACGCCACGATGTGCTTAAACTGAGTGTATGTCATGACAGTGGCAATCCAAAATGAAACAATTGCTCGGACGAAGAAGAGCTGGTTGGCGCGAATTCCTTCAGTAGCTGGTCGTAAGGCCACCAGATCCACCACTGTAACCAAGATGAGACTTGGAAGAGGTGTAAATAGTGGGACAACAAGCACACGGAGACCAGACACTTTGTTGCTATAGTTAAGGAGGTCTTTGACTCGTTCAACAGAATACGCGCCTTGTAGCTCCACCTGTACAGTTTTCCAAAGGGTGGCGAGCTTCGTTTGTAAGAACACTACCAGTTGTGCCATTTTGTTCAGGCTGGTACTCGAGAGTGAACCACCGCTTCGCTGTCGCTAAAGTCTAAGGTTATTCTTGCTGCTCTTAAATAAGTACCAGAAACAGTTTCTCAGTTCTACTATAGTGCGAATAAAAATATACTTCGAGGTATCAGCATTAACAGATTCTGACTGTATCGGGGCGACAGTTAATAAAATCCCTCGTGCTTTCTGGGGAGTTGTGCTAATTTTCTTAAGGTGAATTGTCCGTGAGAGCTTTCTAGTAAATAGCGCACGCAGGTCTACTTTGAGCTCCAATATCCACAGTCGAGTCTCTTCGTTTTCTTACGGACCCTGACCGCATTTCCCATCTCAATAAGGTATAGCATGTGGTGACTTACCTTTGGCCAAGGATATGGAGGATGACGGAACTACTGCAGTATATCTTTCCCCCAATCATCATCTTGTCAGTGGTGTCGCTTGTTAGTTTCTGGATCGCCAGCATCGTGGCTTTGTGTCAATTCAAACACCGGGCGAAACATGGAAAACGTCAGCGGAAGTGGCATCGCTTTGGAATGACAGTGTCGTGGTACGTGCACTTACTCTTTTCATCGGTTATCTCTGATATTCAACATTGTTGTGGTAATTGTTTCACCCGTTTGGATTCGATTGCCGTTGGCACCATTTTTTCACGTGGATCAAGAAGGCTCGTACTGACCCTGCAGATACCAAGAATCTCTCGTTGGATCCACTCGACCTACTTATATGGATTCCTGTATCCACTATTGGGCACTGTCGGTTTCACTCTGCGGCGGTGTCAGCTTCGTACTTAACAAAATACATGTCGTAACGCTTCGTCCTCGACCTCGCACGCTTCGAGCTTAATCGAGGATAATTCATACTTACACACCTTTTGCCGACTCATCGACGACCTCGCGCTGCAAACATACATAACTCATCTATTTTAGATAGGTCCGTCCCTTACTTAAGTATTGAAGATAATGCAGCAAAGTTCTAAGCATACTTCATTGACCATTCTGCTTCCAGCTGGATACCGCAGAAGCACACACCGTCACAGCTTTACACATTTGGTCCGAATTTATACATTTTCCCGTTTGAAGAAAGCTTGCACTCGACCTGCCTATTGGACGGCATTTGCCATAGCTAAGGCAAGGGTTCACCTTTGCCTCGCAGTCGGTGGCAGGGGCAGAAAGAAAAATCTGGGGTGCTTTGCTAGATTTACTACTTCAGCGTGCTATAAGTCAAAACACTAAATGAGGCTGGGCCTTGACATGAAATGAAACGTAGCTCATGAAGACTTGAAGCGTAGGCAATAGGCGCTGATACCGATACATTACATCGGAAATGCATGTTTGGTGCGCCACACATGAAGGCATTGACATCGAGACCAGATTTTTAAACCATGTTTGTCTTAACGAGATTGTTTCGACAGAGGTCCAGGACGGAATGTGCGAAAAAGTTTGTCCCAAAGCGAAAAACGCTTGGCGAAGTTCCAGCGCGGATGCGTGTGGTGGAGATCATGATCATGCACACGCAGGCAAATGCTCGCGATATTGTTCAGTAGCGGCATTTGCGGGAAAGAGAATCCTTTGATTTCTAAGCCTGAGTGTCCTGCCACTTCCACGTAGGTCTTGTAGGCGAACAACAGATGCAACTGAAGCTCTGAGAATGGGAAGCTTACACCCCACGCCAAAAGAAAAGGCAGTACATTAGTGAGGCAGAGATCGACGCCATCTTGTTCATAGGTCGACAATGGACACGGGTACAAGTGCAGGTGGTGACGCTTGTGTACGTTCTTGTAGAGCCAAGTGGAGTAGTGGCACACCCAATGCATGGCAAAGTGGAAGAAGTCAAAGACGACCTCGAACAGCAGCGACTTGGGAACGAACCACACATAGTCGGCCAGGAACCATTTCCAATCCACACCACCGCTGGCTTCAGCAGCGGTCTGCTGTGCAAACCAGAAGGAGATGCACTCCGTGGGCACCACGAGCCACAAGATGCGGCGGTAGATTGCTTTGCTCTGGTCGTCCGAAAGGTGCACGCGCTTTTCTCCGTTGATCTGCTGCTTCTTGGTCGCGATCCACTCGAACCACTTGATCATCGCCAGAATGCGCAGCAGACTCACTACGTAGACCGCCACGAGCGCCACGGGAGAATTGTCATAGCGGCTCACGCACATGTAGCTTCCTATTGCCACGCTGCAGATGAACGCGTTGATGAACGCGTAGTATTTACAGCGTCGAGCCACGAACTTGAGTCCATTGCCATTTACGAAGCTGGCGAACGGTGGCGACTTCATCGGAACTCGAGCGATTGCGTTCTGCGCAATCGCAATGGTTTGATGCGCAGCACGGTGACAAAAACGACAGGCGCACAATCTTTGGAGCGCGTCAGCTGGGTGATGGGTACGCCACGTCGGCTCGTCACGAAACTGAACCTCGTTATGCGAGTGACGTCTCAACTTGAGTTGGCGACGCTGCAAGACGTTGTGGCCTATCGCGAAAGTCTTACCACGCACGCACGTTGCAGCAGCGGCGAACTAGAATAATAACAGTCTAAAAATGTTCTGCAACAAGTGCAAGTTTCATGCTTGCTTGCACCTTAGACACATATAGTTCATGCCCAGACTTTCGCCACGTATTACAGGGACTATTTAATAGTTCGTCTTCAGTGGCAAGTTGCTTGCGCTCCCGACAGCAAATGAGCTCCGTGACTGCATTCATGGCAACGAAACTGTTTACGACATGGAAGGCGATGAACGTCGAGTTGCAAGGCAAATACTCGACGCAGCGAGTCCAAGCTCTCTTCCAGTACCATGACTATGTCAACAACATCCGAGTTTTATTCGTCATGTTGGTGACACCATTACCATGTTTCTTACTTATCATGGCTATCGACGCGGTACCGCTGCGGCCTATCAGTGAAGGGGTTCACTCCAGTCAGCTCTTTTTCGTGAGAGCGTTCGTGTGTTTTTGGATTGCCAGCATCACGGCGTACGGCCAAATCAAGCACATAGTGCAGTCAGCTCCATTACCCCACGCAAAGATCGTTTACTTTAGTGCGGTCGTGGCTGGGATTACAGTGATTGCAATGTACGGGCTCACGCGCGTCATTGGATATCCGCTGCCTTTCGGTATTGTCACTGTTTCTCCAGTCTGGGTGCACTTGCTTTTGGCTCCACTTCTCACATGGATGAAGAACGCCCGTGCTGATCCTACAGTGTGGCCGATGTGCGTCAATTTAGTGAAAATCATGATGTGCCAAGAATCCCTAATTTTCATTTACCCGACTTACTTCCACTTTTTTTACTACTGTTCCTGATAGTGGCAAGACTGCCTTTTCGCTCTTGCTGCCTATCATGAAAATATTTTTACGTGGAATTATAGCGAATACGGTTTTGCATCTGAAAGATGAAATTCCCCAAATCGTTGTCATCAACGTGGACTTGTTTAGTGCACTATTCTCCACCTATTGCATGCAAAATGCTCCATCGCTAAAAACTACTGGTGTTCTCATGGCTGCTAAAGTGCTTCAAACGAGCGTGTCGTTGTATGACATCGAACTTGTCGTTCAACGCATGAAGGCTTTGAAAAAACAGGGTGAACTTACTAAGGTAGTATCAGTTCAAGGAAAAGGAAGATCGAGTGAGAACACCAATGCTCTGGCTGAACAAAAGCCAAACGATAGCCGAGTTTCTCCCTTTTCTATATTTGCTCTAGTTCAGGCTTCAACTCGGAAGCTGTCGAAAACCATTCAGCTTCAACCTTTAAAGAAAATTACATCTCATCCTCACAAAACCCATGGGCTGCATGCAAGAATTAGCCCTTTGTTGTCGGAATTCACTGGTGGTGATAGGCATGGGTCTACCAAAAACACTGTAGTCGAGTCGATACCACCACTAGCAAGAGCATCAAGTATCGGTACGTCAGAGAGCTTCGAAAAGTACTTTATATCACGGAATTCGTGGTTCTGGTAAACTACGTGGAGGTTGTGATCCCAGTTATGTTCTGTACGTGTGATTGCTAATTGCCCACTTGTATCTAAACGCGATGCTGAGCGTCTCGCTTGTTACGCCTGTCTGATTGTGTAGCCGCTTACCTTTTTGCGATGTATAATCTGCCGAATCGAGCATACTACGAACTGATGGCTAACATGGATGACATACAGTTGCACAAGGCTCTAATGATGTGTTGCTGTACGCTGCATTGCAAATGGTGTCGCTTGTTACTCTCAACGTGGTGCTGTGGCGCAGGTTGCAGATTTCAGTCTTTCACCAGTTAGCTTTCGTACTGGAGAAACAGTGGCTTCAAGTACAAAACAGGATGATTCTGTGGGTTTTCTACAATGTACAAGCATCGTTGCAACACTTTGGTAATGCACTTCATTTTGTTTCCTTTCAGAATGAACTACTGATTATTTCTGTGAATGCCGTTAGGCTCTGACTATACTTTCAAGTTTTCGTGGCTGCACTCTAATTCCATCCCATCAGAGTAACATGATACAAGAACACACAGAAATGTAAAATATCCTTGGACCGTTAAACTAATGCTTCAAGTGTTACCTGAGCATGCAATGATGGACAACATAGCAATAGATCTATGACACACACGATCAGGGCTTCATATCTGGGGCCATTTTGGTTGTATCAGTGATACATACCTCGCATGGACCCCGGTATCACCAGATACGAATACGATATCATGGTGATACCAGTATCTTATCCGATTTGTAGTTACTGTATCAGATACCAACGCTAATTAATCACTTGAGCTACGCTCATCTATCCTAACTGTTGTGAGGCGCTAAGCTATGACTGATACCCCGACCAATTAGCCTTCATAAGGCACGGCATCTCTCCTCGACCTCCATCGAGACTGGTCCGAAGTTCGTTCACTACTCATGCTGAAACCCCGTTCTTGTGCTGCAGTAGATATAGGCTTTCCTAAGTAAATTCTGGCTAAGACAGGTTCTAAAAGATGAGTGGATAGGTATTTGGGATTTAATGTTGATATGAGTGTGAAGCGATTCTTGTACCTCGTGAAGATAAGAATGTTACATCATCAAATTTTGAAGCAGTTCACGGACCATTCCTGCACACTTTCAAACCCGGAGGAAGTGTCCACTGCAGAGTTAAGAGGCATTGAACATTCTTCGGTTTCGTCGTTTCCTTCACTTTCACCAGAATGCGCTACCGCGATCGGTTCTCAGCCGCTCACAAGTGGCGCCAGCTCGAGAACGCGGCGCTCTCGAGCGTGCTGCGCCACCAGCAGCTGCACGTGGCCAACGCGCAGTCGCTGCTGTCGCGCTGCCTCGGCGTGCATGGCTTCAACACTAATCCCATCAAGTGCATTAGAGTAGGTATCCAACGGCAGCTTTACCGCAAAACCAACTGAGACTGAACTAGCTGAAAAGAGGCTGCTTTGGTTGACTATCAGCTCGTTTTTTTTTCTTTGTTAGATGCAGAGGGCAGTGTCAAGTCGTTTGTCACGGCAATTGTTGCCATAGATCTATACACGTAGGGAGTAAAAACAGATACGACATCCGATACAAGATCTCATTTTTGGAGATCTGGTGATCGTGATACCGAACTACTGTGAACACTAGGGATAGTATTAGTATCAAGACTTGGGGGATATCATCGTGCCGACGCGGCCAGCATATCTCTTACAGAAGCTTGATGATCAGTACGAGCAGTGCGAAAACCGTTTTACCGTTCTTGGGTATCGTTGTAAAAAAGAAAGCGTATGCCAGAAAGCAGTAACGAGTGTTTCTAGACATTCCATGCCTTTTGATTACGTGGAACCTCACCTTGACACCAGACGTCCCCCTTGCAGCCACTTCAACTTGCCTTCTTATGTGCCGCACACACACAACCCTCCTCTAAGTTCGCACGCTCCCCCCCCCGTTAAGTCCGCAGCTACCTTTTCTTCCGTGTCCAAATCCGAAGAAGCGGTCGAGCTCGCCAGCTCCTCCGCCTGCTGCGCTTCCCGCGCGCTGCCGCCTCCCCCCGCGCGATCCAGCGCCTCTCGACCTGTGCATCTGCTTCCTCTTTGTCTCCTCTACCCGCGCATACCCGAGTCGCCGTCCAAATCGCCATGGACGAGTCGCTACTGGCCGCCAACGACGAGCACCTGGCGCACGCCGAGGAGGAGGACGAATTGCTCTGGAACGAGCTCAAGGACGACCACCGCGCGCGCCCCTTCGGCGGCTCAGGCAGCCAGGACTCGGCGCTGGGTGGTCACGCCCGAACGGCGGCCCAAGCGGCCGCGCAGCTGCCGTCGCTGCGCGTCAACGTGCACCTGCCCGCCATCTCGACGCTGTTCCGCGAGGTGCTGGACACGGCCAAGGCGGCGCTGCCCGGCGCTCGGCGGCGCGCCGGCGGACGGGGCGGCGCGCCCTCTGGCGGGCGCGTGTCGCCCGTGCCCGACCGCTTCGGCCGCGTGGCCAACCTGGACGCGTTCCTCATCACGCTGTACAACTACTACTACCACAAGGGCTTCTGGAGCATCGTGGTGGTGGAGCTCGTGGGGCTGGCCACGGGGCTCTTCAGCGTGCTGCTGTCGAGCTTCATGCTGGGCTGCGTGCAGTGGGGGCCGCTGCTCGAGTGCCACCGGCACCCGGACAGCGGCGGCTGCAAGCAGGAGATGGAGCAGTACATCACGTGCAGGGCAGACAGCAACGGCCTGCTGGGACTCGTCGGGGCCTTCTACTTTGCCATGTTCTTGCTCTACTGGGCGTCCAGAGCCTTTCAGCTAATTGGCACGCTCAGGGACACCAAGGAGATGGAGGTGTTCTACAAGGAGCGCCTGCACGTTGACGAGCGGCAGGTGCAGACGATCGTGTGGGATGAGGTGGTGACGAGGGTGCTGGACTTGGTCAACGGAGCCAACGCCCCCGTCAACATGAGGCAGCTGTCGTCGTACAAGTTGCAGATTGACCCGGCGCTCTTGTCCTCGCCCCATGACTTCGCGCGGCGGATCATGCGTCGCGATAATTATCTCATCGCCTTCATGAACCACTCGCTGTTCCAGAGCAAACACTTACTGCCCACGTCGCTGCAGTTTCTGTCGACGTCGCACATCATGTGCTCGCGGAACTTGGAGGCTAACTTGAATATCTGCCTGCTCGACCAAATGTTCGACGCTGACTTGAACCTGGCTCCGTCGGTGATTCACAATGTGGAAATGCTCAAGAAGCGCTTCGTGATCGCAGGTGTGCTTAACTTTGTGCTGGCTCCTTTTATACTGTTGTACCGCCTTTCGCGCTTCTTCTTCCTGGCCGCCCAGGAATGGCAGACGAATCACGTCTACTATTTCGGCACGCGTCGCTGGTCAGCTTACGCTATTTGGCGGTTCCGAGAGTACAACGAGCTCCCGCATGTTCTTGATGCGCGTATGGCACGCTCGTACTCACTGGCAGACCGCTACTTAGGCATGTTCCCGGCTGGTTCACTAGCGATTATCGCTGGTGGCGTTTCCTTCTGTGCAAGCTCGCTGATGGCCGTGCTAGTCCTGGTGAGTCTTCTGGAGGAATCGGTGCTGTTGGAGACCACGCTGATGGGCCATGAGCTGCTGTGGTATTTGACTGTCGCAACTGGTGTATTTGCGTTATCGCGATCGTTTACGTCGTCGACTTCCCCCTTCTTGATTAATGGGGATTGCGAAGAGGCTATGATGCAGGTCTCCGCGGAGACACACTACTTCCCTAAGGAATGGCGAGGCCAGTGCCACTCGTTCGAAGTGCGAGACGCGTTTACTGTATTATTCCCTTACAAGGCTGTGCTTTTCGCGGAGGAATGCGTATCGGTATTACTTGCGCCGTATATTTTGTGTGTGTCGCTTCCCCGACTTGCTCGCGATATTCTTCTCTTCCTGCGATCGCATTCGCTTGTACATCCAAGCACAGGCGCTGTGTGCCGTTTTGCGGAGTTTGATTTTAAGGAGTACGGCAACGATGCCAAGATGGAGAGCTCATTCATCAATTTCAAACAGAATCACCCGAAGTGGGTCGGCGCTCGTGAGGGAGAGGCGCTGATGCAGCGTCTAGGCAAGTTGAAAGAGGAGGAGATGGAGAAGTCGATGCGAATGGGTGATACGATGATGTACAGCAGCCACATGTCGATGTCGCAGCAACTTATGCAGTCTCAAGCTATCCAAAACGCGATGGGCGGTGGACGTATGAGCGGATACATGCCTCAGGACAACGAGTTTTACTGGTTGGAGAAGGTGGGTTTACTATTTTGTTGTTTTTTCTACATTATCAATACTTACGCTCATCCACTGTGCTGTTCAGCTTCACCAGCAGGGTCGCTTGGCTGAGTTGGACCTGGAGGGTATGAAAGGAAACCCTGCTGATAGCATTTCCATCTCAAGCCTTGGCTCTCCGTGAGATTCCTCCAGCAAGCTTAACGGTAAATATATGCGTGTCGTTGCTGCATTCGATACTAAAATGACGTTCATTACATCGAGGAATATGTTTCCCTATATCTTCAGCCCGTGATATCTGTCACACCACACACGTTTTTTTGTTTACGAGGCCTGAAGCAGTGTATCGAACAAGCGGTATCGAACGGCTGTAGCAGGTCCACCAGAGTGCCCAGCGGCAGCCGCAGCGCCTTCACGCGCAGGTGGCAACGCGACTGAGTAGGACTTTATGCACCAGTGGAAAAGGTCAGGTGCTCGTGACAACGCTTCCAAACGTTTCTCCAGGAGAATTTTGGAGGTGGTATTTCTGGTGAGATCGCAGGGTGGAATCCCGCGAAGAAAGTATTCCTACCAGCAACACAACCACGTCAGAAGCACTATGGCATAGGAAAACAGATAGCTGAGCACACTTACCGCATCCTTGCCGTATACGATGATGTTCAAAGAATCCGCTCCTTCTTCAACAGTGAAGGCGAACGAGTAGATGTACTCGCATTGACTGCCAGGTTTGAGCTTGCAAATTTTTGCTATATCAGTTGGCCAAATATTGCGTACCCGACCACAGCAATGAAACTTCCGAGGTGCTTTAGCGGAACGAAGGATTTCTCGCAACGGGGTCAGCGGGACCTTTTCCTTGATATGATCCGGAATCACCGTAGTAACCTTCAGTGGATTCGTTCCAGCAGGGACCTCGTCGTGGCGCTCTTGAGGTTGGCACACTCCACCAGATGTAGCAATCCCAGGCATGCAGCGTAGGCTTGATCTGTTCGTTTGTGAAAGACGAAGCTTCACGTCGAGTGCGAAATCAGGCACCAGCACTAGAGATGTTACTTCCCTGAATCGCAGGATTTCTCTCCCTTCTGAAGCACTTGCAGTTCCCGCCGGTATAGGTTCATCATTCCCCACAGCCAAATTGCGGAAACGGCACCAATGCGTTAACAACCCATCGATGAAGCCCATATCGCGTACGACAGTCCAGCACGAGGACATGATCACTTCCTGTAGCATACCGTTGGGAGGAACGGGAACTCCATGATCCTTCAACGTGCATACCAGAGTCCGGTTTGATTCTGCTGCACTGCCTGATCCGTCCCAAATAATCATTCTGGTGGGCTCGTCAGAGTCGTTAATGTGGAGGACACGTACGACGAGGTCGATAAAGTTTTCAGCAAGCCTCAGTTCGGCCAGAAGCTTGGGCGCCAGTGCCCACCCTTGAGGTAACGTAGCATCGTCAGCCAAACTCTTGTGTGCCCATTTGCTTTTGAACAATAGATTAAGCACAACAAGTGTTAGTAGGTTACGGAGGCAGTCGTTGACATCGTAAAAGATCTACATGAGCTCATGAGCACGCTCTTCGTCAGAAGGTTCAAAAGTCCAGTTGTCTGAACTTGTAACCTGCTCCAGCTTGCCGTTCGCCTGCCCTCGGAGCACAAGGTGTCGTGTGGCGCGGGGTCTGTACGGCAAACATGCTTAGAACTGATGGGTCGCTCGAAGCAACTATAAAGAAATGTTGATGATGAAGTCTTACAAACTGAGACCTTGAATCCTGTCCTGGTACTGCTGGATCTTCACTTTGTGAAAGCGAATGATGTCACCAACATACTACGATGTCACAAGCAAATAAGCGAATATTAGGCGCCAAAAGAAAGTTACAGAGTTGTAACATGCTGCTTGCGCACCTTGATCTTCGGCATAAGATCAATTGTTGGGCAGAACACATTGATTTGAATTGCTTCAGCACGCGTAGGGCAGCTTTCATCCGTCACGCTGACAGTCATCTACGTAAGATGTTGTAAAAACGCAAACTTTCCGTCAGGCACGAACAGGAACTGTGGTTGCACAAGAAACAGCTGACTGACACAGAAATCTCGCCCGCTCGTCTTCTTGGGCAGCGTCACATTGACAACGACGCCGTAGATATCGGCGTATCCATCCACCAATTCAGCCAACGAAGAATAGCGGTATACTGGTGATGTAAGTTTTGCCTGGCCGAGAGTACGCTTTCCATGATTCGGTATCTGTGAAAAATGAATGAAGACGTGAGATGCCGAACGAACGAACACGCGTTCCTCAAGTTATCTTTCGACTACCTTTCTCGGTAGAGACTGAAATCGAGTCTGCTTTTGTTTCGCTGGCTGAGCTGTAACGAAAATATCTTGTTAGTAAGTGATTTGTGATCACTGACTAGCTAACCGCAAGCTTGTCGGCATTTACCCGTGTGCAGATCGCGGGTAGATATGGTTTTGGATGGCAAGTACTTTAACTGGTCAGACTGCGGTAGCCGCTGGGGTTCCTCGAACGCCACCTCCACGCTCAAACTGTGCGGAAAGGTAAACAGTCTTGGCTGCCTGTTCAGCGCCTTCTTCAAAATGTCCCTCTCTGCTACAACGACACACGGCACACGCTCTTCCGTCTCCGCTCCGGCTTCCCACTCCAACGCGACAATTCCGCGTCCGCTAATGCGAATCTTGTACTGCGGTGCCACAACAACACACACACACTTAGTTTTTTTACGAGCTACGGACAACAAAGTTAAATTCACGCGAGTTCTTGCATAGCGTTTTAGGAACTGCATTTTGGCCGCCCACTTGTCGTAGAAGAACACTAGGCACGTCTCGAATGACGAACGTACTCTTCACCATAAGCCAAATAAGGTTAAGGAAATCCCCCCATGTCTCTGCTACAGATTAATACACTATTTTTTACTTCTTCTGTCAACACTATTTCTGTAGTATAAAATGTGTGAAAGGATATGATTCTCCACCACAGCCGCCACCAACTGCGACGCGTCCAGGCCGCACGGACCCACGCCCGGACCGAAGGTGCCCAACTCCCCATTCTCCGACTGTAACTCCCCATCTCCAGCCGCTGTGCGCAGTAATTGCAGCGGGTACGCGCGCTTCACGGTCCCATTCACGACACGATCACCGCCGACCAGCTCCATCAACGTCGGTGCTCAAATGGCGCCAAAAACCGGTTTTCAAAATACATCAGATACCGATAAACAATTCGGTATGGACGTTTTTTTGCGGACACAATGAAAGGACCTTTTATTTCATATACAACACTGTACAAAATCGTTACGTGAACCAGAACATGATGATGCTCGTTTAGCGCTGACGACGCGCGTCGTACTCGGCCTGGATCTCCTCGTTGGTCTTGCCCGCCGTCTCCGGCACGAGCTTGAGCGACAGCACGTAGAAGATGACGAGCAGCACCGTGAAAGGTGTGTAGCTCCAGTCGTCGAAGGCGTCGGCCAGGTACGGGTAGCCCACACCCACGATGAGGTTGCACAGCCAGTTGGTGCCGATGCAGATGGACGAGGCGCTGGCGCGCACCGAGTCCGGGAACATGTCGGCCGTCATGACCCACACGAGCGGACCCAGCGTGACACCAAAGACGATAACGTAAAGCGCCGTGAAGACGATGGACAGCGCCGACACGTCGATCAGGAAGGCCACGGTCATGCCGATGGACATGACGACCATGCCGGCGATGCCCCAGAGGATCATGTTGCGGTTGCCGAAGCGCGTGGCCAGCACGCCCGTGAAGAAGGCCGGCCAGATGTTGATGAAGTCGATGATGAGCGTTCCGACGCGCGAGTCCGAGATGCCGGCGTCCGAGAAGATGTTGCCCGAGTAGTAGAACACGGCG
>BSXT01001030.1:0-41417 GCA_030267785.1 Phytophthora fragariaefolia | reverse complement strand
CAGAATCTCTGTCCTAATGCATGCTTCTTATTGGCAGATATATGTTGCTTTCTGCCAATAGTAGTGCTTCCTACTATGAATGGTGACCACACTGCATGTGGCCCACCTGAATGTATCCATTAGTGCATGTTGCACTAATGTGGAGGTTGCCTGAATGTGTTGCCCCGCTACACTGAACGCACTTCGGCATCCGACTCCTCGATCTCAATCACTTTGGCCTTGATCTTGACCGGCTTGGCTTCGACAGTCTCCACTTCTTGTTCCGGCGGCGGAGAATCCGAAACTCGATCCGCCGCCGGGGATACATCCACATTGGCGCCTCCTCAGACGCCCTCGCAGACTCAGTCGCCTGAGTGTTCTATTCCGGGACGCCTTCAGTCTTCGACTCTGAACGCAGGTCTTCTTCTCCAGCTGCCTCCGTCGACACTCGGTCGTCTTGAGCAGCGGGTTCAGTCGACTTGGCCTTGTCTTCAGCCGCCTTCGCATCCTGCTCAGCCTTCCGTCTCGCACGCGCTTCCCGGTTGATAAAAATGAGGTCCTTGTGCGATTCAGCCGGCAAACCTTGCGCTCGGCGCGACTGACGCGTCGCCTCACCACGACCTCCGTCACCGCGCCCTCCATCCTTCTTGCTTCGAGCTCCCGCCATACGAACTTCTTCAGTAGTCAGCTAAGCCCAACTGACAACTCGGTGAAATCCGGGGACCCCAAATCCGGGCACGCGCACCAGCTGTGACGAGGTCGGTGAAACCTTTTACGCCCAGGTGTATAGTGGTAGCCCAGAAAAAGGTAAGAGTTACGAGCAAACCTTTTTGGGAAGGTAAACCTTGAACGCAGATTTCCTTGAACGCAGGTTCTGGGAAGAGTGCGGCCAGGGTGGCGTGGCACCTTGTGAATCCCTATCGGTGTCGTTTATCTTCGGGGAGCCTGGATCGATCATGTATGTGGGGTTGAAAGCCTCGAGTTCGTTGAGCTTGACGTTCACTTGTCTGAACGCAGTTCTCTGAACGGCTGAAACGCGAAGTGGGTAACTGATCCGGGTCACTACCACAAGTTAGAACCCCAGAAATACACACCACTTTCAGATCACCAATACAAATACAGAGTTACACAAACACGCAGCCGCCACTTATTCTTAGACCCTTGGGCGGTGGGTCGTACACCAGTCAACTATTCTGCGATCAAGGTACTGGTCAACCTTGAACGCACTTTCACACGCGCACCACCCTCAGATGAGGGAAATATACAGACCAAATACAATCCGATCCTAAACGCAGTCAATCAAACTATGACTGCTACCAAACCACCCGAGATATCCGTATTAACATGACATGGGTTATCACCCCTACCACGACGCAGTGGCCCAACTGGGAAATGGAATACGTGGATCACTTCAGCAGCTCCGGAGCAGACTCATCCCCACGTAGATGGACTTGAATGTGTGTGGGGAGCTCCGCACTGCCCTTGTACTAATGGACAGCGGACCCGATTCCGCGACGACTTGCGCAGTAGGAACTCTCTGATTGTCATCTGCTAGACTATCGCTAGGCTTTGTGTAAAGGTATCTCTTCTCGTGGTGTTCTTCTGGGTTTTTCTGTGTTCTTCTGGGTTCTTCGCCACGCGTCTGGCGAATATCTTGACTTAAGTATACTGGAATTGTTGACGTAGACACTCTCCACTGGATTTTTGCTCAGCTTCAATCTGCCCGTGTCTTTGTGCGTGACTGGATTCTTTGAAGACCTTGGTCGCATGCGGCCAAGGTTCTCTTGAATCCGCACCCTTGAAACTAGGTTTCAGAGTCGGCAGGCCTGAACGCAGTGCGTTCAAGGTCTGCGACCAAAGGAAACTTAGCCTAGGCTGAAAACCACACTTAAGGCCTTGCGGTCAAGGGTAGGTCGACTCTTCACTTGGTCGTGGAAAACTTGGCGGGACTTCTTCCGGGTGGGCAGCGGTCTGGACACCATGCGCGCGACTTCACTGGGGTGGCTAAGCTCCGGGTACACGAATTCGATGTGCGTTCGAGGCCAAGGCGAGGCGGGACACCATACACGATACGTTCGTGCAGGCGTTTTCGACAGCCTCAATGTGTCAACCTGCTTAAGGACGGGGGCGGCCTGGACGGATCGAGTGCGTTCAGGGTTTCTTTTCTGAACGCAGTCTTCCAGGCCTGAAGGGCCCATCCTAGGCGTTGAGCGCACTTCGCAGCGCGGAACACAGCCGAATTCCAGCTCAGATCTTGTCGCACGGTGTGCAGCCGGGTCCGGGTTCCGTCTCGGCCAATCAAATTGCGGGTTTAGTCGCGTCAGCAGACGGGTGGTGACCGTTGGGGAAAACCCCCGCTCAGTCTCGTCACAGCGCTGCAGCTGGCAAGGAAGCGCGGCAGTTGTGCAAGAGGAGAAAGCAACAAGAACGCATGTGAATTCGACGCGCGAGCCGCGCGGGTCAAGAAGAGATAATAGCCCGAGCATGGATGAAGAGAGCGGCGTGGAAGCAACCGACGCTGACACGGGCAGACTAGCAACACTGGGACCGAACCTGTCGAGAAGTGAATCGGTGGGCGAGGCATTTGACGTATTGTTGGCGGAGTCACCCACGTGGAGGCGGCAGCTCCAAAAGATGAGAAAGGCACGCGCAAAGGAACAGCGTGAGTTACGAGCGGCTCTAGAGAAACTCAAGGGCGCCATTGGCAGTACTTCTCGTACAAAGGTACGGATCGCCGGTGACGGGCCAAGACAAGCAGAAAGGTGAGCGCGGAGGACGCAACAAGAGCGTGATACGCGGCCCCGAGCGCGACGAAAGTGGAAGATAGCAGCAACGGTCGGCCCCGACGTGTTAAATGGTATGGGTAATACAGCGGCAGCGCGTACATGCGGCCACAAATGCAGCGTACGGTGGGCGACAGCCGGACGATGAGGGTTGGGCACCTGCGGGCGGTGCAGGCCCCAGCAACAAGCACACTGCCAACGGCGAGAGTCACGGTGTGTGGAGATATGAAGAAAAATCAAGCTTAACACAGGAGCGCAATTTAGTGTAGCGGGTGAAGAATGGCAGGCGTACGGCGAGCGGCAGCACGTGCTCCCACCGGTGGACTACGTGGAGGGGTTTACGGGATGCTGGCCAAGGTACTCGGAGTGTGGAGGTTCGAGTTCAGAACGCAGTACGATCAGCTGATTGTGGTGAACACGTTGGTGGTAAGTGGGGCCACGACAGAGTTCCTACTGGGAGAAGACTGGATGTTCACGAACGGAGTCAAGATAGACTTCACTTCGTGCGAATTGAAGTGGTGGGACTACGACACGAGAAGAAGGTCGAGCCGTTCGGTTGCAGCAATAAGAAGTTAGAAGGCGAGAGAATAGTACAAGTGCGCCTGGCCCGTACAGCGAAGGTTACGGCGAACACCTACCAGCGCGTGGAGCTGGCGGTGGTGGCGCGCGAGGGCACCACGTGGTTGTTCATGCCAGCGCAGCGCGTGGAACCACACTTGATGTTGGCGCCGACGCTGACGGCGGTGAAATATGACAAGTTAGTGATCCCGATGATGAACTTGGTGGGCAGCAAGGCACAGTTGCCGGTGCTCGGGGCTCTAGGCACGTGGGCGCCCACCACAGAAGATATGGAAGTTATGGAGTTGACAGGAGACCTGACGCGAGACGGAGTGATGCGTTGGCTGCAAAAGCTGGGAGATGAGGAGAAGCCCCTGAGCAACGAGGAAAAGGAGTTGCTCATGACGTTGCTGCAGCACTACCCGACGCTGCTTGAACCGAGAGAAGGGTGTCCGCCGGCGATGACACTGGGCGTCAGCCACGAGATACATACCGGTGTGGAGCCGCCGATAAAGGTGCGGTCGCGGCGGCACGCACAACAAGAGCACGAGATCATTGGTGAACACGTAGAGGAGATGCTGAAGAAAGGGGTCATCGAGGAAAGCCACGGGTATGGGAATTCCCGGTGGGTTTGGTGAAGAAAAAGGACGAGTCGGTCAGGTTCTGCATAGACTATAGGATGCTCAACTCGATCGCCAAGCGCGACGTCTATCCCTTGCCGAGGATTGGCGACACGCTCGACCGCCTTCATGAAGCACGGAGATTCACCAGTCTGGACCTTCATTCAGGGTACTGGCAAGTACCAGTTGCGGAAAAGGACTGAGATAAAACGGAGTTTGTGACGAGGCGGGGGTTATTCCGGTTCGTTAGAATGCCATTCGGGCTCGCGAACGCCTAAGGAACCTTTCAGAGGATGATGGATGCTGTGTTGTGTGGCCTCACGTGGCAGACATGTTTGGTATATCTGGAAGACGTTTTTATTTTTACCAAGGGGGGCGTTGCGCGTCATGTAGTAGTGCTACCGGCAGTACTCGAGCGCCTCTCGCAGGCAGGACTCTCCTTGAAGGCTAAGAAATGCACGTTCGCCTCGGAGAAGCTGGAGCATTTGGGTCATGAGTTACACGCAGAAGGCGTGCGGTCGATGGGAAGCTTGATAGACAGTGTGCGGCGCTTCCCAGAGCCGACGGGCGCGGCAGAAGTAAAGCGAGTTTTACACATGCAAGGCTTCTACAGACGATTTATCCCGAACTTCGATAGTATGGCGGTGCCTATGACGCGGCTACCGAGGAAGGATGCAGTTTGGCGGTGGGCGGAGCCGCAGCAGGAAGCTTTTGAAGAACTAAAGAAAGCGTTGACGGGGAGACCAGTGTTGGTTTACCCGGACTTCTCGCGACCTTTCAAGTTCGTGACAGACGTCTCGCAGGTGGGGCTGGGAGCAGCGCTGATATAGGACCAATTCAAAGGAGAACAACCAGTGGCGTGTGCTTCCAAGGTCAATTTACCGACGGTGGCGAAGTATAGCATCACGGACTTGGAGTGTGCTGCAGTGATCTGGACGGTGAAGTTGCTCAGGCCCTACTTGTACGGCGGGCACTTCGAGCTGGTGACAGACCATACAGCACTTAAGTGGTTGACGAAATCAAAGGATCTGACGGGGCGTCTTCATCGATGGGCGCTACTGCTACAAGAGTACAACTTCACGGTCGTGTACCGACCCGGAGCCGGCAATGTCGTGGCTGACGCGTTGTCGAGGGCACCGGTGAATGCGATGGCGGCTGGTCGAAGGAAACGAGAAGCCCCAGAGCTGTATGGTGGGGAAGGTCAGATCACAGACGAGGAAATGCAGGCACGAGATAAGACAGTGTTGCACCTGTTGGAAAGGCGGCGCTACGATGAGAATGTGATCGGGTAATCGTACCGGCTAGTGTGCATACACAATAGACATTCAGGTGGTCTAACGGTCCTTCACCCGAAGGTTCAACACCGTTAGACCTCGGCGCGGAGCTTTCCGAGCCCGGTCGAATTGCAACACCTCAGAGATCCTTCTTGAGCTTGAGGTCGATCTTGATTGCGACTCCCTCCATGTATTTCTTGACGGCCTTGACAGGGACAGGCCGCAGCTCATGGCGCGAGTGAGCGCTTGCTCATGGCGCGAGTGAGAGCTTCCTCGACCTCCAGGATGGGCATATTCTGCATGACGATCCACTGAATCCACTGAAACAGATGGCTGGCTTCCTCGGGCACCAACCCAAATGACTGCAACGGCCGATTAGCATTGCTCTGAAACGACGAGTATTCAGCCTCGTAGCCGGGAGTCTCAACGCATGGGATATATCACAAGGATCCCCTACCACAACCGGGAACCGGCCAAAGAGACCGCGGGGACTCCTGATCTTCAATGCGCCGCCAGTGCGACCCAAGGCCACCACGCTCAGGATCAGATCGCCGGGACCCTTAACGTGAACCCACCAATCCCTCGGGATCGTGGACGTCAGTGCCTGCCCCGAGCGTCCCTCGGCCCCGGGAACCTTCTTCAGGAATCCTCTAGATTCCCAACTCAGATGACTCAAAACAATTTATTGTCATAAAATCGAACGTGCAGCGTAGTGCCTGCCTTAAAGAACTTCGAAACCCTCCAGTCTAAGAGGAAAATACGTATAACCTAGAAGATATAACCGATTTGTCAGTTTCATTCGGATATTCCGTTGAAAAGGTAGCTGAGCTATAAACAGTGAAGTTTAACACATCCGTAATGGGAAAACGTACTTATGAAATGTAGGTAATTGTCGGAAATGAAGGCATAACTCCGAACGACATACTACGATCATGCTAATTGATGAAAGTGAAGTAGACGATAGCCCTGCTAGCGAGCAGCAGTTGGAGACGGAAGCTGTGAAGTGCTCGATGCGTCGAGTACATCGTTTGGGATGTCGAATCAATAATGGACTGCTGATTTAGATCGGATAGTTTGTGGGTGCAAATATTTCTGCAAATGCGAACTTGTGCACACCTCATAGTGGCAGAGCGTAGCCTCGAGTTGGGCGTAAACCGATACCATCCAGCTGCTAAATATAAAATCAGAGTTCAACTAAAGAAATCAACAAATGAGAAAAAGCACAAATCAACAAAAACGAAGATATGCAAAACCAACATGTTGATTCGGTGACTATAGGACGGGCCCCGAAATCGACATCTGCGCTTAACGTGCAGTTCATCCTGAACTAATTCTACTATGAGTTGTAGATCCGTTAATATCGATGTAACCTAACGCCATCCTTCTCTAGATTATTTTCGTTTATTTGTATACCCAACATTTTTCATGCACGTTGTTTCTCCCGGTAAGCAGGGCTATTTAGTATCTATGTGCAAGCTTTCACTAAAAGCCTCTTGCCTGTTGGCAGAACTACAGACGCTTTCGAATCTTCCGCAGTTCCAGCTAATATATCAGGATAAAATGAGACTGGCGCAAGTTGCGCCATTCCTGCTATTGATGACCATGCCCACTCAAGTCGTCTCGCAACGGCATCAATCACTCGTCCTTGAATCGAGCTAGTAAATAGAGCTCTCGATCATAGCCAAAGCGGATTCAAGTAAACCACTCATAGCACCATTTTCATTGGCGATCTGAAGCAAAACGCGCGACTATTTTACTATAACACCACGACAATTAATTCGTGATGTTTTCATACCTTGAAAAGCTGACATCTTTCTCGTCTTCTCATGACACTGTTCCTTCACGCGTTAATTTTCTTGGTTCTTCACTGGGTTGTATCGTTTCGATGTCGCCGGTCGTTCAGTTCAGGGGGCGCTCGTAGGTGTAATTCGCTCGTCTATACTGGAGGTAAATTGTCAATTCCACCCAAATTTGCGCTTCCTGACCGGTTTAGCTTCCCCCAACCCCCATCAGTGAATCGACGCATGCGTTTGACTGGCTGAAATCCATAGATTAATCTAGATGTATACTTTGATTCGTCAACAACCTAGATATTGAATTCTAGGTGTTGAAGTAAACGATGTAGGAAGCGGTCACGCGACATCGTGCTCACCCAAACCCTGTCTAGCACTGCCTATTCGCGTACTACAAGATCAATTGATAATGATCTTGGTGCAGCTACCGAATTGGATGAGGGGACGGACGCTGAGTGTCTGGCTTCGACTCGCAACGGCGCTGCTTACTGGACTGTCGGGCTATTTCCGGGAGAATTGCAGAAACAGAAGCCGTTCTAGCTTTTCGGAGAGTACTAGCTGCTGCGCCCGTGGATGCGCAGCGTACGGCGGTACTCTCTGATGCTCCGTGGCCAATTGATCGGCCTGGTAGTGGCAACATTGTCCTTCGAGAGGACACGCATCGGACTCCTCTGCGTGGCTTTTCTGAATGCTGAATGTGGAAACGCCTTTGAATAAGATTGACTCAATCCTTACACTTCATATTATATTCGTTTACAGGGGCTGGGCGATTTCCGGGCGATTGCCCCCCCCCCGTCGATTCAACAACCGATCTCGGAAATTTTGAATGAAACACGCAATATGAGATTTCATGTCTATCCTAACGGTTGGTTGAGTTACATCGGACAAGATCATGATGAACCTGTCTTATCATTTCGTTGTGGCACGAGACACGAGTTACCGGCGGGTCGCATACCCTGTTTTGCAGCAATAATGGAGAATCTTGCGAGCGAAATGTCTGCCCACGAGGCTGTGTGGCGGTTCGCGGAGATCAATGATAATGTGAATTGGACTGCCACTCGGATTCCGTATCAATCCTTATAATCGAATGGGTACTACTTCGGCAACTTTCCTTGTGCCACATGCTGTATGAGACAAAACCAGTTCAACTTCACTGCGATAGCATCTTGTATCACTATTGCGCGCCACCCATACCGGTTCGTATTGCAGTAGTTCTACCTAGCCTTTACCCATTCTTCTTGCGCCTGGCTATCACCCAACAATAACTGGCTTTGGTCGGACCAAGGATGGGTAGTTAGAGAAGATGGTGGAATGACTCGGTATGAAGCTGTATTCATACTGATGCCTAAATGAAGCCGAATGAAGGTTGATAACTTTCTTCATTAAGTCTGAAGCTTTCCGCGAAATATGCAAGATATCATGTAGTTAACCTGTCAACCCGAAGGCAGATGCTGTCAACTCGCCCACCCTAGGGCTGATCTATTTTCTGTGCGTCACCTGCGCACCAGGGGTTCCTTGGCACGTCCACCTAGGAAGCGGTTATCACTAGCAGGTCGTGCGAGGCAGATCGGCCGTCGACTAGCACTAAGCCAGCCTGTTCCCAGCGTCAGGATAGGGACGATGGGGAGTGAGCTTTCTCGGCACCGGCAACCCCATGGACATGGTCTTCACGGCTGCTCATGGCAAATGGTCCGGTATTATATGCAGGGTGGACACCAGGCTCTTTGACATGCAACACATCGAAATATCTACTGAGCAGTGGTGTCCGACGGTCGAGGCAGCATCACTAGCCCGGCCCCGACCTGGCACAAGCTCTCCTTGTAGCCTACTGCCCAGCCGCACTCTTAATGCACTCCCGCTAGCTTACCTCGTTTTACACGTACCTTCTCTTCTTGAAGCCACAACCCGTGTACAGCACCAAGTATTTCCCTTTTAGCTCTTAGTTGTCGCCGGTCGGTTCCAAATCCAGACTGAGGGTCCAGCTGCGACCGCGGTTCGCTGCCCTCACTTACCGAAGCCCCCCCCCCTTATCCCCTACTATTGTAACTAAACGGTGTCTCCTAGCTACTGAACCTCCCCCTCTTCCGTCGCTCCTGGCCTCACACTTCTCTCCTTGTTGTCGCCTCTCCGGCGCTCATACAGCTATGCTAATCCGCTCGACGGGTCACCCTCTCCTTGCGATCTTCTGCGGCCGCACCCACGATCTTCTGCGGCTGCCCACCCGCCTCTCCACGATTCCACCGCCTTCGTCTCCGGTACTTCTAGCCAGATGGCGTGCTTCTGCCACCGCACACTGACTGCTGCATCACTACCGTCACCAATCTCCAACTGCCGTCCTCGTTCACCCTCCCGTCAAGTCGATCATAACTGGTAGTTGCTTCTCAGCCACGTGACCTCTGTCCCAATTACACGCCATCCCCGGCTGCAATGTCGTCCTCGACCTTGCCGGCATCCAGCAGATTTTCAAACTTCTCCGCGGTGTGCCACCGGCGCTCGGTCTGCATGCCTGATTGTTCACTGTACACCGCTTCATGCCTGACCATTCGCCGTGCTCGCTTCACAATGTACCCGGATGTCGCCACCTGCAACAGCACTGGTGTTGACTCTTGCTGCCTCGGCCTGCCGCACCATCTCGATAGCGACGCCCGTGTTTCTAGGGCCACCACCGATCTCGTCTTTATACCCGCCGACAGGAACACTATCGTCGTCGTGTCCTCCTCGTTGACTGTCGTGCTGGTCTCCGCTGGCTCGTGCCTACGCTTGTTGCGAGGCGGGGCCCACACACTCCGAAAGCCCTTCATTTTCGTCTGTATCCACTTGCGTTGCCACCGCTGCGACTTCGTCCCCGTCACACGCGACCTGGCGCCTCGTCGTCCTCTCTTCTCGTGCTGCGTCTGCTGTCCGTCGCCTCTGTTGCTTCCGAGCTTCTGCATCTCTGGCCAGCACGCTCTCCCTTTCTTTCCTTTTGCGCTGTGCACTCTTCGCCTGCTGTCGGGGTCTGGGCACTTCTCCGGCTTGCGTGCGCCTCCGTCAGCTATTCGTGGTTCCGCTGTGGCGCTGAAACCGTCCCCACCTGGTCGGGTTTCCTCTCTAACTGGTACCTCAGTCACCCACTGCTCCGATCGGTTGGAGATTCCTCGTTACTGACTCGTAGCCCCTTCTTGCTGCCTGAATTCAGTTGCTATCCTCTCGCCCGTCTTGGGCTGGTCGTACACCGTCTAGTCGCTCCTCAACTCCAAGTTCTCTGCTGCCGCTTCTTCGTCTGCCAACTCCCGCAGGACTCGGTCGATCACACTCGTCACCATATATCGTGACGCGTAATCCACGGCAGCGACCACGTAGCGATTGCCGTCTGTTGCCAACGGCAGGGGCCTACCACATCCAGCGCCCACCTGTCGCCAACGTCTCCCACCTCGTGGCTTCGTCGTGGTGGCACTACTTCCTTGGGCTTCGACTTCCGTGACCCACAGTCGCGATACGCTTGCACCCAACGCCTTACGTGTGCTCTCATATCCGGCCATCAATAAACTGCGGTGATTCGCGCATAAATCTGCGGCGTGCACAGGTGGCATGCGGGTCTTGGTGGATGACTTTGTGCGTGTCCGCCAGAAACTTGTCGAGGCGACGGCACCGCTGCTTGAGGACCGCAGCAGCTTGGGAGCTCTGTTCCAACGCAATGTTGGTGGCCACGAGCTGCCGAGCAGCGTCAGCATGGTCAAGCCTGAGCCGCCGAAGGTTCTCGAGGGCCGCGTTGCGCTCGTGCGAAGCTTGGTTGCACATGCGCTCGGCCTAAAGCCGGAGGTCGACCTCACGACGGAGCGAAGCTTCGGAAGCGGCCAACCGCGCCTCTAGTGAAGCGACGTCCCCCCGCAACTCCGTAAGCTCGTACTCCCAAGGAGCAAGCGAGCGAGGGATCGGAGCCAACGCATCGACTACATCCGAGAGCGACCCAGCAGCCTCGAGGCGCTGGTCTAGCTCGTAGTCGGTGCGGAGGGGTGGCCGACGGTTCAAGTTGACCACCAAGCGGGCCAGAGCCAAGAAGTGGCTCTGAGCAGACTTCTGCACCTGCCGGACCGTGCGATCGGTGCCGGCGGTGACGATTTCCTCGATGTCTTCCCATCGGACAGAGGAAAAGCGAGGCGCCCCAGGGCCAGCGGACGAGGCCTCGAGCGCATCAGCAGCCGAACAAGCACCATCGCCAGGAGCCCCTGAGCCGGAGACCGAGCCTTGAGGCTGGGAATCCGCCGAGCCGGCACTGGAAGCAGCCTCGGGCGCATCAGAGGCCGAACAAGGGACAGCCCCAAGTACCGGACTCAAGGCGTCGTCTGGTTGAGCCACGGAGGACTCTGAGCCCTCACCCCTAGCGTCCCCAGTGGACGCAGTGGGCAAGGAGCTGGGTGCTGAAACCTCGGTAACACCAGCGAGCGGAGGACGCGACGGAGAACCTCCGTCGGCCCCGGGAGAAGCAGCGGGCGGTGCCATGACAGAGACCGAGGTCTCAGGCGAAGCCGCAGGAGGTGGAGTGTCGGCGCTGAGAGCGCGGAGAGCGCGAGCTTGAGCGCGGGCCAGAGGACTCTGACCCCGAGCCATCAAGTTAGAGAATGAACGACACTGCAACGCTCGCCACTCACGAGGGTCGCCTTGCAGTGGGGGCAGTTGAGGTGTTAGAATTCGACCGGGCGCGGAAAGCTCCGCGCCGAGGTCTAACGGTGTTGAACCTTCGGGTGAAATGCCATCAGACCTCCTGATTGGCCCGAATGGACAAGATTCACATTTACCGCGTTTGAGTGACAGGTACTCAGAGGACTCAGTCGGTCCTAA
Source organism: Phytophthora fragariaefolia (assembly GCA_030267785.1). Lineage (NCBI taxonomy): Eukaryota > Oomycota > Peronosporomycetes > Peronosporales > Peronosporaceae > Phytophthora > Phytophthora fragariaefolia. The sequence goes on along the minus strand of BSXT01001030.1, from coordinate 29,589 downwards.
TACAAAACCGGCTGAGTACTCTGAGCAGTCAGTATTGCGAGGGGTGTTTTAAACACTCGGATTAGTGGCGGACACACTATTAGTACTTAGCCCGAGTCGTCGGTCGGTGGAATGAAGCGATAGAACTACAGACAACGACTTACAAAGCCAGCAGACTTCAGAAAAGGCATTACTAAAAATGAATACACATGCGGGTATCCAGTTTTAGCGAATTAAAAAGCATTGATCTGATAATAGCATTTTTTGTTTTCAAAATGCATGGATATTTTCTGGGTTTTGTACAAATATGAGTTTTTCCGTCCAATCAGAACTTTGCCGGGATTTAAACTTCGAGGAAGTTTAATATAGAGGATGCCATTAGTGTGCCGGCTTTGTAAGTCGATGTAGGTACATCCGTGTGTTCACCTAGCATGAAAGTGCAAGGTGTACAAATATTGTAGTTATGCTGTAAAATACTATATTATAGCATAACTACAATTATGAAGATTGATAGGTTTTCATTAAGGTGTATACAATCTGACGTAGTGATACAAAACTCTATATAACCCAACTTCACTTTTGGTATGAATAAGACAACATAAATAATATTCTAACTATTAATAACAAAGCACAAAAGCCCACCGGAGCGAAGCGGAGGTGGGCCTGCCCTGTAGTGGAGCGAGCTGGCACAGCGAGCGGAACGGTTTGGGACCCACTATAAACCCACCGCCGCGTAGCGGCGGCGCTCGGCTAGTCTATTAATAACGCGAGCTCGCATGCTCTTCAACTGTCCGAACGCTTAAAGAGAGTCACCCTCGTCCCAGTGACGTGCGAGCGTGCACCTCGCGGTCACTCCCCTCTTGAGTGACTTCAGCCCGTCATCCACCAAGTCTCACGTCGCGATGCTGTCCCTGGTGCGTCGGTGCGCTCCTCCCGCCGCGCGGGCGCTGCGTCCCCAGCGCCGGTCGCCGCTGCTGGCGCGCGGCTTCGCGTCCGCAGACTCCAAGTGGGGCATCACCAACGACCGCATCTCGGCGCGCGTCGTCAACATCGCGGACGACGCCGGCAACATGCGCACGGACGTGCCGCTGCGCCAGGCCATCCAGGAGGCGCGAGGCCTGGGCGTGGACCTGGTGCAGGTGTCGCCCAGCGGCAAGTTGCCGGCCGTGTGCCGCCTCTTCGACGCCAAGAAGCGGCTGTACGAGATCAAGAAGTCGAGCAAGAAGGCGGCCAAGCAGCAGAAGCCCAAGCCCGACAAGGAGGTCGTGGTCGGCGCCAAGATCGCCGTGAGTTTCTGGCAGTTGGACGCTTCCGGCGACGTGTAGCTGGCAATTTGGGGAACTCACGGAGTTGTGTGGCCGTTGTGTGTGTTTGTGTGTTGCAGCCCAATGATCTGAAGAACAAGGTGGAGCAGCTGAAGCGGTTCCTGGGCAAGGGACACAAGGTCAAGGTGACGATCAAGTTCGACCAGGCCTACCACCTCAAGGCGCAGTCCGTTGAGCAGCTTGCCCAGATCGCTAGTCTCGTTGATGCTGAGATTGGGGTGCCGACCGGTCAGCCAAGGGAGCAGTTCGGTGGGGTGTACGTGTACTACGCGCCGGCCATCTAGTTCAGACTACCAACCGCAAACGGGTCGAGTGACGTGTGTCGAGTAGAGGAAGCAAAACACCGGTGAGCTGCGCCATTTGCCACGCACAGCGCGTCCTGCCGAGTTGCAGCGGAGCAGCCGATACTTAAGTCCGCCGGAGCACCCCGACCTATCCGCGCTTCGCCCACGGGCAGCGCGCTTGCTATCCTTATTGACTGGGGCAATGTCTGTAGGTGTATGCTTCTAGAATGGACAAACGTCAGGTAGTTAAGCAAAATACAATGCTACTACCACCCAAAGCAATGGTATGGCAACTCGCAGAACTCCCGGTGCATCATCGAGACAGAAGTCAAACACGCATCGCTGGGTGAGAGCGTGTTTTGCCAAGCAAGAAGTTCTGCACATGAAAAACTGGGGTCTGAAGACGTTGTATGTAGTTAATGGGATGCTCCAGCCCCCATCTACCCAGTGCCAGTGCTGCTTCAGCGCTGATCTAGCATCGATCAAGCGTGCTGCGCCTGCACTGGAGTAGAGGCGGGGTCCAGAGACTTGCTGCCTAGACGTTGATAACTCGCGCAAGCTTCTGGATGCGGTTAAGTAGCAAGTCGCCCTTCTTGATTGCGTCCTGATACTGCGCATTCTTGGCATCTGGGCGGTTGGTCTCAATCACACCAGCCACCTTGTCGATTTTGGCATTCAGCCGGCCAGCAGCGATGAAACGAGCCAGCTCATTGTCCAGGAACTCCACGCTCACGCCAAAAGCGGCAGCCATGGACGCAATGGTCACACTGCGATATGCCTCCAAGAACTGACCGTAGGCCAGCACACGCAGCTCGCGGTACAAGAAACGCGAGTGAGTGGACAGGTACTTATCACGCAAAATGTAGGGCTGGATGTCCACCATGGCAGTGAAGAATCTCTTGTAGTTGCAGTCGTACAGGCCGTTCAGGAAGTCCGTGAGGCACGGGATCTCGTTGATGACCGCCAGGATCTCGGGCGAGTCCACGATCTTCTTCTTCAGGTCCACGCGGCTCATGCTGAGCACACACGTGATGACGCAGTAGAACACCATCGTGTTGTACGGCATCAGCTCGGTGGCCGTGAACGTGGCCACCGACTCCTGGAACAGCTTGGAGGCCTTTTTGAAGTCGCGCGCCATGAGCAGGTAGCAGCCCTCGTACACTTTGAGGCGGTTGCGGCGGTCCCAGTCACCGCCTTCGTCAATGAGCCTGCAGCAGCAACAAACAGCAACCATCAGCCCGCAACGTCCACAGCCCCACTCAGTGCTACTGCAACGTACGTCGTGGCCTTCTTGATGTACGTCTCGACCAGCTCCAGGTCGGAGAAGAAGAGTCCGATGCGGATGATGTGCAGCGCCACGAGGATCTTCTGGTTGATGGACTGGGGCTTCTCGCCAGCCACCCGGAAGGCCTCCAGCGCCTTCTCCTTGTCCCCCACGCGCGAGTACATGCGCGCCTTGGCCAGCAGCGCCTCCAGCACCTCGATGTCGCCCAAGTTCTGCTCGGCGTCGGCCAGGCGCTCGTCCAGCTGCGCCAGCTCCTGCGCGTTCTTGGCGCTCATCTGCGCCTCGAGCGCGGCGTCCGCGGGCCACTGGAACTCGGCGCACACGAGGCGGTAGAAGGGCGCCATGTCGTTCTGCTGGACGAGCTCCAGCACCTGCTGCTTGGCCGCGGCGGCCTCGGCCGCGCCCAGCGTCGACGCGCCCGAGTGCTCGTGCCGCAGCAGGAAGTGCAGCTGGCTCAGCTTCATGTTGGGCAGCGTGCTCAGGTCGTCCTCGATCTCCTCCGAGATGTTGCCGGAGCTCGCCTGCTTCTTGAGCGCCGGCACCTTGGCGGCGGGCTTCTTGGCGTCGCCGGCGGCCATGCTGCTGCTGTACGTCGCCTCTACTTGTTCCCTGCTTGCGAAGGATATGTAATCCTGCGATCTATGAAGGGGGTTGGTGGTGTGCGCCACATTAGATATGATGGTGGACAGGGACTTTTATCCAGCATAAACGTCGCGGAGTTTTGACGTTGAAGTGATAGAAAATGTACTTAGCGTTAACGGTGCGGAGGTGGATGGGTTGTCGAATTAGGTCAGCAGCTGAGCAACCGCTTCCAGGTCGATTTTCATGCTGGCCCTGTCGCCGAAGTTGCGGATGATGGTGATGGCGTCGTGCTGCGCGAAGCCGGCGACGAGGACGCCCATCAGCGAGGTGAGCTCTTCGACGTTGACCTGCGCCTGCTTCTTCTGGAGGTCGCCAACGCGTGAGAGCAGATCTGTCGTGTCGAGCTGGTCGCGCAGTTTTCGCAGCACTGCGATCTTGTCCGAGCGCGCAAACTTGGCCGGACGCGCCTCCATGTATTTAGCGCTGTACTCGTCCATCTCGAAGAGGATGAAGACGCGGCCCACCATGCGAACACGGGCCCCGACGTAGAAGTCGTCCAGACCAAGCCACGAGCTGTGACCGTCACTTGTCTCCACGAGCCCATCGGGTCGGGTACGCTTGATGCGCGTGCGCTCGAGGAACTTCCCACCCACAATACCGGAATTGCGCTGAATAAACTCAAGAATCGACACACTCTGGTCGGATACAATGACCAAGATAACAAATCGACGCGCCACATCTTCCGGTTCATCTGTCTCGAAGCGCGCACGGAAACGAAGCACCTCTGTAGTGTCCAGTGATTCGATGCTCTTAAGCGGCGCCTTTGGCAGCAAGTGGTAGCATGACTGCAGCGAGTCCTCTTCAGAGCCCATACCGTCGTGCGCTGGTGGCACGAACACAGGTGGGGGGGGAACTTCCTCCTTAACAGTGATACCTGGAGCCAGAGGCATATTGTTCCTCTCATACCATGAACGTGTGGATGCGTCGGCATCCAACAGGAGAATGCGTCGATTGTAAATTTGCAGGTACTGCCCGATTGCTAAGTCCTCCCAAGAGTAGTAATTGTGCTGCACCGTCGGAGTGACATCCTCGCCGTTAACTCCTTCACACACAGCTGCACAAGCTTGACGCTCTGGATCCTTCGATAGCTTTGCGCGGTTGAGCAGTTTTGGGAACGGGTCACAACCTGAGTTACGTTCGTAGGACTCAAGAATTTCAATCGTATTGTCGGCCAAGAAGAAGTGCAGTGTGTACCGGTGGCGGATACCGTAAAGCTTTTCTGTGTCATCCCAGACAGCGAAGAAGCGAAGTACTTCGCGGTCGTGTGCCAGAAACCGGCGTAGGTGGTCGCTAGGCCGAGCGAACTTGCCTAAGGTAGCCTCCATGAAGTCCTTCATTGGGTATTTCTTTTTGCCATAGTGTGCATCTGGATCCTGGCCAGTCTCACGAGCCATATGTGCTTGGCGCAAAACTGTGTATGGGTCGCGGGGTACCGCCTCATCCGGGGGCACGTCAACGCCTTGCGAGACAAGGTAGTTTCGAGTGAACTCGTCAGCCGAGATGAGATGGAACGTCCGACCATAGAAAGTCAGCTCTTCGCCAACATTTAAATGCCGCACCGTGAAGAATTGCATGTTGCCGCGATCATCACATTCGGGCATCGGGATGCGGTGTCTTTTGACAAAGTTGCCCTGCAAGATACCACTGTTCTCAACCTTAGGCTCCGTAATCTGCAACGTATCGTCTTCAAGGTAGTACAGTACTTCGCAGCGTCGAACACGATAGTTTTCTAGGTTGCTCTCGTGCACTGCTTCGAGGAAGTAAGCTTCGAAACGCAACACTTTCTTGTCGTTGGCGATAAACTTCGGGTTAAATGGACGCGTTGCCGTGAGTACAGAGGCATCCAGCAGCGTGGAGCTCCCAGTGTCACCCTGCCGCCCTAGCTCTCGGATATAGAATGTTGCGGGCTTTGCATTACCCAGTGCGTGGCCACGAGTCTTAGGTGCCGTATCTCCGTGCCGCCTGAAGATCATCGGCACCACCTTTTGCTTCTCCAGGATAGCTGGGCTTGGCATGGTTGTCGTTCTGTAGCAAGCAGGCCTTCTTCTGTTCTTTGAGCACGTGCCAGCTGGTCTCTCTTCTGATTTTGGTCGACTTGCGCACTTGCTTTTGTTGTCACCCTGTGATCTATAGATAAGTCACCGTGTTGCAACAATACTCCAAATAGACTCCGCAGCGCGGATATTTTGATCTCCAGTCATGCAGCAATTGCAAGTTGGAGCGGTTTCTTGGAGGTGCTGATCTTGCTGTAAAGCGACTTACAGGAATTCCTCGACGTATATGCTATCAGCCCGTGGCCGCATACGGAAAGCTGAGGACCGAGTTCGAAGCAACCGTTGTGCTCTCTCGTTCGAGTCACAAGGCTCATGATTTGTGTTGTTCACCGTGTCAGAGATGTGCTCGCAGTTATTGTCACCAAAATTCGAGTTCGATGCAGATTCTAGTCTTGCTGCATCTTCGAAGTAGGCCTCCACCACAAACGCAACTACAAGGCTTAGGACCATGACAACACCAACTACATAAAAGCTCACGAAGAAGATGCGACTCCACTTTGTCGTCACAGTGACTGCACCCTCCATTGTGACAAACCACTGCATACATCATCAATGTTAGTACAGAATAACTGGAAATATTGAGGTTTTGCAAGCTCACATTATTGACGATCAGCAGCTCAAACAGAGTTGTCAGTGATGATGCAAAGTCGTTGAAGTTGTTGCTATAAAAATTAGCTTGGCCATACGTGATACTGGCCAAGCGTGGGTCTCCAATAATTAGCTTTCCCCCAAATAGCTGTATACCCACTGCTGCGTATTCGTACATGATCACCCCTAGCATCCCTACATAGCAATAAAAAGTTATCGTTGATGTCAGTACCACTTAGATGCTTTCCGAGCGTTGGCAGAACATTCATTGTACCATAGAGAGTCATGAAAGCAGGAATTAACCGTATGACAATTGCAAACATGGAGCTGAGAGCTTGAAGCGCCACCAGTAGCCGTAGACAGCGTAAAAAACGGAGCAGTAGCAGTAGTCGGATCCATTGCCATTCAATTTCGATACTGTGAGTGTGCACACTCGCCTCGGCCACAAATATCACGAGAGTGACCGTGCAGTCATAGATATTTTTTGGCGAGCTAAAGTAGCCGCCCGAGCGAAAGACGTATATCTTCAGCATCATTTCAATGATATAGACGATAGAAAACATGGGCATCAACCGCTCCCATGAAAGGCTTATGGCCACTTCACCTTTAATTTTGGCCTGGATTTCCACAAGAATCGCCACTAGATTTACCAGGATTATCACATCCACTCCTCTATCAAACCATCCGCGAGCAACGAAGCGTTGAACAGCGCGAACGACCGCGTAACTGCTTGGTTGCCGAAGCTCACAAAGAAATTTAGCTGATGCTTTTTCACGAACGATGAACGCCTTGATGAGGACCACAAATTCTTCGAAAGTGATCGGTGCATTGCTCGTGTCTTCCAAAGTATTGAAAGTATTAGCAGAGGGAGGATGCTCGTCGTCGTGGAAAAGAGATAGCGTTGGTCGCATAAGTCTGTTCACTAGACGATTGTAGGTCCGTCGACTGACAGTTTTGAGCTGACCGACATCATATATCTCATCCTCTTCAAAAATGACTTGCTCAGTTGGTAGGAGATGAAAAGCTGCTTGAAGCGCTAGCTTTCTCTTGGTTGAATAGTCCACTGCACGCTCTGCGATCTCCTGTCGATAGTGTTGATAAATCGAGGCAAATACTAGATTCATCACAAGTAACTGACCGATCATCAGAAAGCTGATGAAGAAAAGGCTGTACACGCGCGCTTGTGAGTAGATAGGCATCATGACATCAGGAAAATTAGCGGTAGTAAGCAGAATGATAAGGCTCATACACGCGTCCTCAAATGACGCGAAATATGCGTCTGCTTCAGCGGTCCCAGCGAACAGTACCATGCCAAGCACCGCGTATAGGACAACAAGAAATACCAGCGTTACAATGCCGTCTGCGAAGCGCGGCACCGCCCTCAAGAGACTTGAAAACCCTGCACGCAGACGATGACTCATAGTAACCATGATGATCGGACGGATAAGCGGCGCGAGGACGATGGGCTTGGATGCGTTGGGCTCGAGCCCTCCAGCAGCACTCTCACCATCATGAAAGAATCCCAGACTTGGGTCCTCTGGTATAATGAGTACAGTCAGCACCGCCACGAAATCTGCTAGCACGAATACGATCTGCAAAATATGCCATTTGTCCACGAAGTACACCCGTGATCCCATATACTTGTACTTCATGGACAGCTCCATGGCTAAAAACGTAAGACACACAAGTTCAATTGCGATCGAAACATTCTGTGGGAGTACAGGAAGGCCCCACGTAAGGACTTTCGAGCGATCACCGCACGAAGGCAAGAAGAAGCACCACGACGGGGCTTCAAAGAATGCCAATGCCATCAACACGCACATATTGGCTGTTCGGATATACCACAGTCCATGAAAAAGCTGCTTGTAATGCATCCTGTTCAACCCGTCCACGAGATATTCTTCGCCAAGAAAACGACCATGGATAGCGTCACGCACGTAAAGTGCAGCCAACTCGACTCGCTTGGCGTCGACTTCCCGCTTTCTACTAAGCGACCGAGGTGGTCCTGGCGAGGATGACCCCAACGGCGTCGTAGCTTCATCAGCCAAAATCTGCTCGGCAACAGCATCTTGCCGGTGAAGGCTAGACTTCCCATTGTGATCGGAAACCCGGAGCTCATCAACAAACTGCGTGAACTCGTGGCGATAAAAGGCAGTATACCCTAGTAGTAATGCGCTGGTGACGGATACAAATACTGTCGATACAACCAAAAAGAAAGCACTCAACGATAGCGCACAGCCTGTAAAAGCTGTCCACTTAGAGTACTAGGAAGCATTGCCATAACAGCACAGTAAATTGGTGTGCCAAATCTTTGAAAGAAGATATTTTACTTACCATTCGGAAAGATGGATGAAACGTGGTAGATGACAAGTCCTGAAAGAAGCATGCGAAATTGATGAGGAAGAAGGTAAGTAGGAACGTAGAACTTACGACTGAGATTATAGTGTCCACCGATCCACACAACAATGCCAATTGACACATAATCCAAGTAGACGCTAGTGCGAGCACAGAAGGCCTTTGCTCGGTAGGGAAACTGCGACGTGACTGAAGGGTCTCATTTGCATCGATAATTGACAGGTTTTCTTGCTTTGTTGTAGAGTTCAACGGACTTGCCGCAGGCTGCGATGATTGAGCGTACAGCGTGGCAAAAATGGTGGAAGCTCCTTTAATATTGGAGAGTGCAGATGACAACGTCGTTGAGGCAACTCCCAAGAAGATGAGGGGCACTCCTAAAACGGAATCCACTACAAGAGGTACAACGAACGGTTCCCTCTCCAACACTTTGTTATCCACGCACGCAGCGAGAACAAAGCCAAGACCCAGATACACCATAAAACTGAAGGCTAGAGCCTTGTGAATTCCCAATAGGAAATACTGGGACGCCTTCCTCACAACAGCAGACGGCGCTCTGGACGCAGTTCTCTCGGACACATACTCGGCCAAGTTGGCTCCAGCTATGACCCCACAGAACCCTGGGAAAAACGTTGAGAACATCTGCCTGAACATCTTTGGCGAGTGCTCGGCCGAGTTGTCCTTGAACCGGCGCATGGACATCCCCGTGCGCGTCGACGCATTCGGCACCGAGAGGAATAGCACGTTGCACGCCACAGCCACCATGACGAGCACGAACGCGAGCCGTAACGCCCGCAGAGTGATGCGGATCTGCACGCCGTACATCAGCGCAGCGAGAATGACGCTCGCCACGGCCACGGTGACGGCCGAGGCGTCTCCGTTCCAGGGCAGCGGGTAGCTCGTCTGGCTCTGCGCCCCAGCCACGACCATGGCCAGCTCGCTGAAGCCGAGCAGGTAGAAGGCCGCGCCGATCCCAAAGGACACGTACATCATGAGGCCGACCATGTGGCCGAGGCGGTGGCCCAGCGAGCGCCGCAGCGCGTTGAAGAGCCCGCCGCCGGCCTGCGCCACGCCGTCCCCCGTGGACGCCAGCGCGCACATGGACAGGACGGTGAGGAAGGTGACGACGAAGGCCGCGCAGATGGCCAGCGCGGCGTAGTACACGCCCAGGACGCCCACGACGACCCCGAGGCGCATGAACACGACGACGCCCAGGATGCTGCAGACCACGGGCGCGAACGTGTTACGCTCCAGCTTGCGGCGCAGCGTCTGCAGCGAGTCCACGTGCGAGGCCTGGCTCGCCAGGTGCCGCAGCAGGTCCTCGCGCGGCGGCGACACGGCGCCGTACGTCGCTGGCATCGTGCGGAGTGCGGAGTGCGGAATGGGGAATGCGCACAAGAGTGATGGTCACGACTTCAAGCTTCGACTAGGTGCGATATGGTGTGGTCCACCTCCTCGGGGGATGTATTTTTCTTGTGGTCGGGCCAGTTCTGACTGGTGGTGGGCGTGCAGCTCTTCCAGCGATAGAGAGAATCCTCCCCGACGACAGCAAGCATGGCGGAGACCCCCAGCAGCGCGGCCGTGGTGCCCGGCGAGGAGACGACGCAGGCGCAGGAGATCCTGCACCTGCAGTGCCGCTTCTACGAGCAGAAGTACCCCGAGATCGATGAGCTGGTCATGGTCAACGTGCGCTCCATCGCCGAGATGGGCGCGTACGTGTCGCTGCTCGAGTACAACAACATCGAGGGCATGATATTGCTGTCCGAGCTGTCGCGCCGCCGCATCCGCTCCATCAACAAGCTCATCCGCGTGGGCAAGAACGAGGTGGTCATGGTGCTTCGTGTGGACAAGGAGAAGGGCTACATCGATCTGTCCAAGCGTCGCGTGTCCCCCGAGGACATCGCCAAGTGCGAGGAGCGCTACAACAAGGCCAAGACGGTGCACGGCGTGCTGCGTCAGGTGGCCCAGGAGAACAACCTGGAGATCGAGGACCTGTACTCCAGGGTGGCCTGGCCGCTCTACAAGAAGTTCAAGATCGAGACGCCCAACGACGACGAGAAGAAGGTCGAGTACGTGCACTGCTACGACGTGTTCAAGATGGGCATCACGGACGATGCGGTCTTCGAAGACCTGGACATCACGCCCGAGATCCTCTCGGCGCTCAAGGCACAAATCCGCCGCCGACTAACCCCGCAGCCCATCAAGATCCGTGCGGATATTGAGGTCACGTGCTTCACGTACGAGGGCATCGAGGCCATCCGCTCGGCCCTGCAGGCTGCTCAGGACATTGGCACGGAAGACGTGCCCGTGAAGGTGAAGCTCATTGCGCCGCCGATGTACGTCATGACTACCAGCACGCTGGACAAGCAGAAGGGCATCCAAAAGCTGCAGGAGGCCATCGAGGCTGTGCGGGAGCACATTACGGCCAAGAAGGGCACGATGTCGGTCAAGATGGAGCCGAAGGTGGTGAGCGTGAATGAGGAGAAGGAGTTCCTGCAGATGATTGAGAAGCTCGAGAACGAGAACCGCTTGGTGGACGGCGATGCTCCCGAGGACTAGAGAGGCACAGAGCAGACAGGAGTGACCTAGCATCGGTTTGGTTACGGTGGGTGATGCCGGGGACGTTTCGTCCGAGCTTAGAGACTTATGCGTGCTGAGGCATCCTACCGCATACCCTCTTGCGATTTAATTCGTCTGTGGCAGGCAGCGCTTTGTATACGCACTCAATACAGCTCGATGCACTGCGCACCTTCGTGGTGGAGAATTCGCTGCTTTAATATACTGCTCGCCTTCTTCAACCAGCTCCCAGAAATCGTTCGCTTTGTTGTTCGTTTCAGCGCATGCCAACAGCAACTCATATTATTCATAAGGCTACAAAACTACTTCGAAGTATTAGCCTCTCTTTCCCTTACAAGGATGACTCCTCAGTTATACGCATTCGTTTGTACTCATTGTACTTTTTCGATGACCCTCGAACCTGCAGCCACCAACAACAACAGTGAGGCAATGTCCTCGAGTTAAGGAGCAACCCCTAAACTTACGAACCAGTTCTGCGGGGTATTTTCTTGCGTTCTTCGCAATCTTGTCATTCAGAGCAGCAGGCAGGTTGACGTCACACTTGTCAGCTAGACGCACAAGGTAAATAAGCACATCGCTGATTTCTTCGCCCAGGTGCTCTTTTTCGCGAGCAGACCAATCTGGCGTGAAGAAAAGCACGAGGTCAGTTTGACAGCACTCATACGCATCGGGATAACGGTTTCTTCAGTACCTGCAGTGTTCTTCACCTCGCCCTTCCACTGAAAAATTTCGCACAACTCCCCCATTTCTCCATTCAAAGCTAGCAACAAGTTGCGAGGCGTGTGGAACTGTTCAGATACATGACACGTTGGTACTTCAGGATTCAAAGAGCATAGCACTACAATCCGTACCTGATTCCAATCGCGCTCATCGGCAAAATTGGCAATACGCTTGCGAAGCGACTCGAGCGTCATGGTTTCTTCGAACTTAGCAGGCGGCTGGATGCCGTTTGCACTGGCAGTAGGGATGGTGCTAGTGGCGACAGCAGTAACATCGGTGGTAGACGTCTGACCAGCAGAGCTGGAGAACACATCTTCACCCATGCTGCTATCAATGGCCCCATCCAACAAATTCTCGCTATCATGACCGGTAGAGCTCAGGATATCAGACGTATCAACAGCCTGGGACTGTGCTTGGCTGTGGTTATGTTGAAGCTGTTGCGTGGACTCGAGCATCGCCTGGGCGCGAGCTTGCACCTGAGCGTCCGTCATAGCCTGGACCTCCGCTTGGGCCTTAAGAAGAGCTTGGGTCTGCGCATACTGGTACACTTGCGACTGGGCTTCCGCTGCCTGAGCCTGAGCTTGCGCTTGGGCCTCCGCTTCAGCCAGCTGCTCCCTCATCTGTCTCTCGTACGCCTCCGCAGAAGTGTCATGGCTCGCGGACGACATCACGTGCTCGATCTGATGTACGTGAGTGCTCGCCGGCGGCGGCGCCGCCTGCCCCGCCGCCGGCGCGGCGTCATTGTCGTCGTGCGAGGCCAGGTCGTAGTCGGACTCGTGCAGTGCGCCGCTCATCATCTTCATCGAGTCCGGTCCGATGGGGTGGTTGTGCTTGTCGTGCGTCCGCACCTTGACGCGGTACGTGTGGCCGAACTCCACCGCGGACGCGTAGACGTGGAACGGGCAGCCGATGTCGCGCAGCTTGTGGCGCAGACGCTTGCCGCTGCCCCGCGAGCGGAACTTGATGCCGTGCGTGCACTTAAACGTCTTGGACAGGTACTCGGCGATGTTCCTGCGGTCGTGGCGGCCCTTGGACACCGTGCGGTTGTACACCTCGAAGGTCAGCGACGAGCGCTTGCGGATCGGGTGGTACGCCGCCGTGGCGCGCGCGATGGCGGCGTCGAAGGCCGCCCAGTCGTCGTAGAACTCGTCGAACAGCGGGCGCTCGGCGGCGGGCTGTGCGGCGTCCACCGCGAGGCCCTCGGCCGCGTCCGCGGGCTTCATCTCGAGCGGCTTGTTGAGCTCCATGGGCTTGCGTGACAGGAATGGGCTCCAATAAAGGCCCCCGTGGAAAGGGCTCCAATAATAGCCCCCCACGCCCATCACTAGATCCCAGTATACTCATACAAACGCCACGTGTTGCAGGAGTGTTGGTCACTGCAACCCCGCAAAAGTGCGCACTCGCGGACCATGCAGGGCGCCGCGCCGCCGGACGAGCTGCGGCGGACGCTGCAGCGCCTGCAGCGCGAGAAGGGCGAGGCGGACGGCATGCTGCAGCTGCTGGCGGCCAAGCTGCAGCGCGTGGAGGAGGAGAACTTCGACCTGCTGTCCGCCATGGCCGCGTTCGAGGCCGAGACGCTGTTCGCGAGCCAGAAGAGCGAGCGCGAGATGCGCGCGCGGCTCGCGGCGCTCGAGTCGCAGCTCGCGTTCACGTCCTCGCAGCTGCAGAACGCCGAGCGCGTCAAGCTGCGCGCCATGAACGAGGTGGAGGAGCTGCAGCAGAAGCAGCTCCTGGACTCGAAGCGCCGCGAGGCCGAGCGCCGGCTCCTGGCCACCAAGCGCCGCAAGCGCGAGAGCTTCCTGGCCAGCCAGTCCGCCGTCATGTCGCAGATGCAGTCGCAGCAGCCTGCGAGGCCCCCGCCCGTGCCCGTGGTCGAGTCGGCGGTGCAGACGGAGCGCGGGGACTGCGGGGGGCGGCGCAGCGACCAGCTGAAGGAGGAGAACGCCCGGCTCGTGGCCTACTTGCTGACGGGGACGTCGAGGGATCTGCTAACCTTGTTGAACGGCACAGTGTCCGTTGATGTTGGGGAGGAGGCCATGCCCAGTGCAGACGACGACCGCACGCAGCCCCCGCAAGGGTGCCACAGTGCCACGCCGTCGCAGTTTTGCCAGGGCTCGTCGAGCAACTCGATGAACGCCTCGATGCAGCAGTCTCCGGGTGGAGTGCCGTTTTCGCAGAGTGTGTTCTCGCAGCTGACGGGGCGCGCGTCCGCCCAGGCGCATGCGTCGCTGGTGAGCTTTGCCATGGAGACAAAAGCTGCGCAGTCAACGTTGGCGACGGAACGGGCTCGAGAACTGTATGATGTCTTGGGGAAAATGCTGGCTGGGAGCGTGTCTGCGGTCGCACTTGCACCCGTGCTGGTGGGGTACCTCGCGGCACCGACAGATCTCGAGGTGACGGTTATTTGCAGCGTTCTGCGCGTCATGTACGCGGTGATGCACCACAGCACACATTTCCAGCGTTTTCTCCTGGTGGCGTTGTCGTCTTCCAACAAGTCGTCGTCTTCTTCGGCTGGGCTTCAGAGAGGTGCGAATAGCACGAAACATTCGCGCATCACGTTACCGGGCTTGCGCTTCATTTCACTGGATGACTACTTGTCAGCTCGGACGGATTATGAATCGGTGGTACAAAGTGATGTGCTGCAGCTCTCAGGAGTAGAAGCTGCCTCGGAGCAACACCAGCTTCATTCCAAACTGATAACAGCACTTAGTCGTGTAATCAAGAACAACCTTAACGAGCCCGCGGTCGTCAAGGATGGTCTGTGCGTGCTCTGCTTTTGGGTCGACCTCGGATTAACCCACCGACTCACCTTAACACCTGATTTCAAGCCCTTGTTGGCAACAAATGTAATTCCAGCTATTTTGTTGGCGCCAAAAGGCCATCACGTAGTCAAGGCACAAGCTATTGGGCTACTTTCTCAGTTGCTGCAGGTACCTGAAGTTTTTACTGAGATTGAGACAGAATCGAAGAAATCGTTGTTATTCAACCGATGCGCCAAGATGTTGGTGTCTGAAGGAAATCTATCATTGGAAGAAGCAACAAATATGCGGACTCTTCAGCACCAAATAGTCAAGCTGCTACTGTCGATCATCACGTCGTTCCCGTCAATAGGAATCCGCTTCGTGCTAGAAAGCACACGTGGCTTTCCTAGTGAGTCGGATGGATATCGCTCAGTCATTTACTATCTAGCACAGCTACTGAATCATGAGACGTTTGATCTACGGACAAGCTCTTGCGGCGAAAATTACGTTGCTCGGCAATTGCAAAATGATCCGTTACGCTTGGGTCTCGTCCAGGATGCATTTGCTCTTATTGGACTGCTTTCTCGCTACGTGGATCTTCTTGGCGAACTCAATGGCGATGACCAGGTGCAAACGTTTCTCGCGGTTTTATATTTCCTTAGCAATCTTACTGAAGGCGACGAGGGCGGTGTGCGAAACGACTCAATCGCAGCAACAGCACGCGCCTTAATCGCCATGATGAACTTGTCCGAACAGTGAGGTCAGATGAGCATGGCCAGTGGAGTTTCAGCTCGTTGAGCCAGTGAGATCAGAAACGACTGATCCAACCTCTTATGCGTTGCATGAACCTGCGATCGTGCTCCCATGTATTTCGAGGAATGGAACGCGAAACTAATTGCAGACGCGTTGAATTCCATCAACGACGTATACTGACCAATGCCGTTGCCCCCGCTCGCCAATTCCCCATTCACAAATACAAAGCAGAGCAAGGAAGCACTCGGTTCACTAACAGGTTACTCTACGGCGCACTTTGCTTCTGCAAACAGAGCAAAGAGTAGGATGGGAAAAGTTGGAATATGTCAGGCACTGCTGTTGTTCCTGGTTGGGGCTCGCGTTGACGTGGCGCTTGCAACTGAGAATAGTACGTGCTCACACCCGCTGAATGAAGATGATAACCCCACAACAATCTAATTACTACTCTTGTTGCCTGTAGCTTGCTTTGAATTGCCAGTCGTGATCGTGTCACCTACCAAAGTTAAGTTGCCGACTGAAACATGCAATCAGCCTCGCCTGCCTGCACCCGATTGCATGAGAGACTCTGTTGAAGCTAATATCGAGGTGATCGACAACGAAGGCGCGCTAAATTGCCTGAAGGAGAACCGTACTGCGATCTATCCTGCAAGAGTTCATTACCGAGGGCAATCCAGTCTCCATTTCTCAAAGCATCAAATCTCGGTTGATTTAGACGAGGACGCAGAATTGCTTGGGTTTCCAGCAGATCGCTCCTACGTACTGAATGGCCCTACTGTTGATGGTAGCCTGATGCGGAATCATCTCGCCCACTGGATGTATCGCAGTACCGAGCGCTATTCGCCTCGGACGCGCCATGTTGTGGTCTTCGTTCGCGATGAATTGGATGCAAATGACTGGAGTCCACGCTACCGTGGGATTTACTTGGCTCTTGAGAAGATCGCTTACACCCCGAATCGCGTGGGGCTGGCAGAAATGGACAATGCTTGTCAGTCCAAGGAGCAACTTTCCGGCGGGTGGGCTTGGCAAAACAATCCACTCGGCTACGGTGATTATTCGCCCAATATAGTACTGAATGAAGCAACGGGGTTGTTTGGTGCAGGGGCGAGGCCAATTCTAACGTATCCAGAGCCGAAAAAGATCACACAAACCATGCGTGACTACTTTGTATCGCCCGAAACTGGCCCACTCCCGCGTTTATACCAGTACCTCTACGACAATATGACACATCCGGATGGACTAGAGGAGCACATTGACATCGGGTCCTTTGTTGATTATTTCCTGCACACTGAATTCTCCATGAATGCAGACGCCTACCGCCGTAGCACGTACTTTTTCAAAGACCGCAACCAACCCATTAATGCCGGGCCAGTTTGGGATTTTAACTTGGCGTACGGGAAGGGTGGTGATAAAACATCTTGGATGTACACGATTCACACGTTCTGGAAGAGACTAGCGTGCAACTACAAGTTCGCATCGCTCGCTCAGCAGCGTTGGGTAAAGCTGCGGTCAACAACGTGGAGTGATGAATCCATTCAAATGTTTATTCAAGTAAGCGCGGAGCCGATTCGGCGCCAGCTCAAGAACTGCATCGGATGGAAGAGTGACAACCTGCAGTGCGCAAATGTGGAAGCAAAGACAAAAGGTACCTTTGATGACGAAATAAGCGCGTTGGTCAACGCCATTCTCGCACGTGCGCGTTGGATGGATTCGAGTGTGTCTGGACTCTACAAAACACTAGACCATAACGTCTGTGTGACTGCAGGAGAAATACCTGCGTACAACTGCGCGGCAAACGGAAACGATAAAGGCTGCCTGTCAAACCCCAGTGTTTACACAAATGCGGTTGAGTTTCCGACACCCCGCAAGCCTCTCGCTGCAAAGTCGTGTGATATGGATAACACAGGGGAAGCAGCAGTGGAGAACCCATCGATTGATCCTTGCTGGCTATCCGCAGGAGTGTATATGTCGGATGGGTCGATAACACCGTTCTGCTCGGGTTACGGCTTCTGTCCTGAGGGTCCAGGTGCTAAATGCACATGCCAGAGTGGCCACCGCGCGCCTACTTGCGCTCGTGATGACGATGCCATAGTGCCCCGAGGTGGGCTGGGTGTGGGGCAGCTGTTGGATGCATTATCAAGCTACGACAAATACCTTCGCTATTCGCTGTATTTCCTGGGCGCTTTTTCAGCACTGGTGTTGGGTTTGGCCTTGGCAACTCGTCGTCTCCGTCGCTATCGTTATGTTCGTCTGCGTGAGCCGGATGTTGTATCAGTGACTGGTACCCGTAGTGACGGACTTCATTATGGTACTTCGTAGACAAAGCTGCTGATAGTTTGCTATCGCTATTCGTTCACTTATGAACCGAGCTACTTTACATTTCACAGTTTTTTTACAACGCTTTCATGTCAATAGCGCCTCGTGCATTGTTGGTTTCGATCCGCTGGTGAGTCATTTGTTAAAGGGTACGCAGGTGAGTCATAATCTTGCACAGGCGTGCTTGTCTTGAATCCCTTTGACAAGCACGCCTGTGCAAGATTATGGATGACTCACCTGCGTATCCGTTCCAGCAACAACAACATAGTGCATGCGTTTACAGTTGTGAAACTATTCTTACGAGAGCCACTTCATGCTATGAAGTGGCATGTCATGGTCTTGTTCTTACTGCCTCGTTACGGGCTGTGCTGTTGTCTGTGGCTGCTCCAGTGATTGAAAAAAATGTATTGGTATGTATTCCAGATAAAAATTTAAACGGCAAGACACTATTGGAGAACCAGCAGCAGTATCAGTACTCAATTGCGTGCCTGAGATGTATTGCAATATAAAATTGGAACCCTAACAAAACTGCCTTTGTCGCTTTCGATACACCGCTATCCCAGAAAGAGCGGTTTGTTTTTAGATATTAAATAAGATCGTGCCCAATCTATTCGGACGGTCCGTCGTAACACATTTCGCAGAGTAAAGAGCATCTCCACTGAAACCGATATACCCCACATAGCGCAGGTCTTGGTACACCGTGACGCGTAGCAGTTTCAGTCTTTTGCACTCCTGTAGCTCCTTGTAGTAGTCGCTGTCATCCAGCTGATCTACCCGTCGCACTGGGGCTTCTTTGGCTACTTCAAACTCGGTCACTACCTCTCTCTTCGCTTCAGACAGTTCACCAATTCTTTCTGTCTGGATCTTAGTTACGGCCGATTCAAAGAGAGGACTGTGGACGATATTTTCATCCTGTGCCAAATAGTGGCCAAGCTCCGGAGAGTCTTCCATCAACTTATCCATCATGCCCCTGGCTGAGGCAAGCGTGACATACAGTAATGAATGAAGGCATTGCAATAATCAATTGGATGTCTCACCAATACTGCAAGACACGATTGGAATGGGCAGCAACATTGCCATCTATACTGCAATGGGAGAGTTCAACAAAAATACTTCAAAAATCATTTTTTTCCAATGACTGGGGCTACTCAACACGACACATTTACTTGTCTAAACGTGTCAGAACTTCAGTAAGGTTTTCGTTAGCTCCAACCTCTCCCAAGCTCTCGAAAAGCACGACCAACGCAGTGAACAGATCATTCCCCACGTCGGCCTCAACTTTGTGTGCCATGGAGTAGCTAAACGAATTCACCGATGACACAAAGATCGTGGTGGATGGAGCAAGGTGTGGCAGCGCCTTAAACACGTGCAAGCTTTCGACTGACAGCACGTTGTGGGGTGTCGAATACATGCTTTCGAGACGCCACGATCGAGTCAAGTCCCCTTCACTTTCAGATGGCGCCACCGATTGACGAGTTTTCGTGTACGATAGCAATCCCCGACGGCTCTCCGTGTCGGATGTCGATGCCAGCAAGTGGTGCTTTTCGAACGGGTACTGAATGATTTCAGGAATATCGGCGTCAGCAGTGACGGAGTGTGCGACGCGTACATTTTTCAGAAACGAGGGATTCATCTGCGCATTGAGTTTCTGGTCAGCTGTAATGGTAGGCAATGCCATAGCCATCGTGTTCTTGAGATTGGCATCGATTTCTCGAGTGGCACGACCAGCCAAGTCCCAGAAGCCTGTCGTCAGCATGTCCACACCTTCCGAGGTCAGCCAATCCATGTCGGCGGTGGCTGTGAACATGCCCACTTGATCCTCTTCAGCAGGGTGCTGCACAAGTCGGCGCATGTTGCAGTCGACGTCCACCACAAGTCGAAAGGGGTTGAAGCGCCCACGTTGCTCCTTGCCGCTGCGTACACGATAAAACGCTAGTAGAGCAACGACGATCAGAGCCCCGTCCAAGGTCACGCACTCCTTCCTGCACTTGGCGAGCGCGTCGCGCATGCACTTGGGCTCTCCATCAGCGAACAGAGCACTGGTGCTGTTGGTAGCTTGAGGCACCGAAAAATCCTTCTGATCCTCTCGAGCAGGCAGTAACGGAGTGAACTTGTGCATGCTGCCTCGGAATATGCGCCGTCCGAAGATGGCGTTGGTCCCCTTTAGCAGTGGCTTGGCCCAAGTGATCTTGGTCAGCCACATGCGGTAGAGTGACGGACGCAGCGGGTACTCCTCGACCAGCGACGAGGTTGCTGAACTTTGCTTCATCGGCTCGGGCTGGAGCAATGCTTGTCTAGCAAGTTGTGAGACTTTCCGGAGGATGCAATCAAGCACCACTATACCGGAAAACCCGTCGGACATGTATTGGTCCGAGAAGAGCATGAGGCGCGCAGTGTCCTTGCGTTTGGCCACCCACACGACGAGGTAGAACGGAAGTTGGTTGTGACGGTCGAAGCCAACACTGCACTCCTTCTCCACAAACGCCTGCCAGCTTGTGGGGCTTCCGTCTCCGTAGTCCGCAGGTGATAGCATTCGAACTCGTAGCAAGTTGGTGACGGTGTCCGAGGTCACCGGAGATTGGATCTCCGCCGTGAACGGTTGGTCCTTGAGTTGAAGCGCGCGCATCCGAGGGTGCAGGTTGAAGGTGTACGGCACTGCAGTGGGCAGGAAGCGCAGCAGAACTGCCGTGTCACCTCGGACGAGCATCGAGTGCGCGATCTTGGTGGATACACCGTCGGTAGCGGAGACCATGCGCTCAACGCCTCGTAAGGATACTCGACTGCCGGATGCACCAGTGGTGTCAGTGCTCATGGTCGAGCCGGTTGTTGTGGTAGCGATGAAGTGTTCGCTTGAAGTCGAAATGGAGAATGAAGTGTCGGCATTTCGGCGCCCAAGCAGCGAGGTTCTTCACCGACCATGATGGTTCGTAGGGTTGCAACCCCGATGCTATGCTGGCCATGCGACGCGGCCTTGGATGGCCGAGTCGCTCGCACTCATGGACCGAACGACAGAAAACTGTATGACAACATTCCGAGTTTATGTGGAACCCATGCACCATCAGTGGTGTTCATGATAAGTTAAGTTCTAGATCGTGTCGTTGAGACCTGCATAGTTGCAGTGAAGCTGGCGCTGCGGGATCATGGGGGTTGCGGCAGCTAATTTTTGCGAGGAAGTTTCTGTGGCCTCCTATTCCTAGCGGGTTGACAATGCTGGTGGTGATCTGTTCACTTCTGAAAACGCCTCGGCGATGAGCTGGGTGGTAACTGAGGACACGCCGACAGCGACAGTCGTCTGGATGGCGGCCGAGCAGATTGGCAAAGCGCAAAACCATGAGCAGCTTCAAAGTATCTGCGACTACCTCGTCAAGTGCGTTTTGAGCCTTGCCATGGCCGGCCCCAAGCGATACTAAATGTTGCTCTTTCGCTGTAGCAAGCACTGGTTTCAGACGGCTGGGGACTTGAGGAGTGCCCGACGCGAGACGACAGAATGGCAGGCGTATGTTGGCACTTGTTGCTTTGATTGCATCCTACAGAAACTCTGACGAGGTGTGTGAAAAATTTGGCCAGGCTGGAGGTGCCAGGTCGTCTGAAGCTTGCCATCCAGCAGGTGCTTGACCAGACAGCGCCTCACCACGATCCGTTTTCAGCATTCGGCTACGAGGACTACTACGACGCAGTACGACCTTCCATTTCGTCAGAAGATGGAGCAGCAACTCAGTCGTGGGCGGATATCACGACTGGGTACGACCAACCCCAAAATGCTGCTATGGACTATTACTCGGGTAGCTACGTCTACCCAGGCTACGAGATAGCAGCCACCTCGACGTCCGAGCAGTACAATTATGATGTACCTGAATCTGCCACGAGTCCACCATCGTACGAAGAAAGCTACGCTGCAAACCACGACAGTTATTACAACAATGCCAGCGGAAATGAGACTTCTAGCTATAGTGAAAGCGGGGCAGCAGCGACTACCTTGCTGAGTTTGCAGAGTAGTGGCGACCAGGCCTTGCTCGACGAAAGCGATATTGTTGAAGCACACGTTGTAGCGGAGGTTGCGGAAGAGTGTGTGGAAGGCGAGCTCGCTCCAGACCAACCTCCATCCGCAGAACCTGTCAACTGTCCTCAACTAGACATGAGTGACACAGTTGGGACCTGGAGCTGCGGTCAATGCACATTCATGAACCCAATGACTTCATCATTTTGCGAAATGTGCACAGGCCACATCTCGCTGTCTCCCGATGTTAAAACTACTGCTGGCACCAGTGTTTCAGCCTCGTTGCTTGTTCCAGCCAAACCAGTGGTTGACGTGGTGATGAGTTTGCCTCGAGTAAAATCTCCTACCGACGCAACCGTTACCCCACAATCACATTGCATGCTACCTCCTTTAGCTTCGCTGTACTCGCCTTCAGCACCGGACTACGAGATCTCGGAGCTTTGTGAAGATGAGCAAGTGAACGCGTCTCCACTACCCCCGCCGCCACCATACCCGGGCACAAGCAGCTGTGGTAACGTCGATTTCTTGGCACTTGCCTTTAGCGGCAGTAGTGCCCCCAAGCAGCAAGCTACAGAGCCCTCGTCGGCAGTGAAAGCTAGTCAGATGCGGCGTGAAGAGACTACAACCACTGAGTACACGTTTTAGAGTAGCCAGTAGCTAGCCACACGAAGTATAGCTCGTGACGAACAGGACGACAAAGAGTACAAACCAAGCAGCACATAATGGTGTTCTATCCATCTCCTTTGATATTCACTTCCAAGATTTTAAGTTTCAAGAAGTTTCTTCCTCAGTCTGTTGTTGGCGGGGGCGCTCAACAAGCTGCTTATCCTTAATTTCAAAGATGCTCGAGAAGCACGGAGTAATCTCTTCCTCGTGATGTGTGATCAGCACCATATGAGTCTGCCGAGCTGCATGCTGCCCGATGGCTTCGATCACACGCAACACGTGAGCTCGGTTGAACGGATCCAAACCATGAGTGATCTCGTCCAAAATCAACAGTTTTGGGCGCGCCGCAAGCGCGCGAGCGATTAATACAAGCTTCTGTTCGCCCTGTGAGAGCTCAGACAGGCTTCGAGAATCTATTGCCTCGGGGAGTGCCAGAAGACGTTTAGCAAGTTTTGCCGTCTGTGGGGTTACAGCGTTATTCGCAATGAGGCTGAATGCAGTTTGGTTTTCTTCTGCCCCGTCCTGCTGCAAACTTCTGTGTAAAAGCTGAATGTGCTGATCCGTCGAAATAGCTTCCATTCTCGGCTTTGAGGTCAGAGTTGATTCCTCTTTCGAACTTGTATCCTTTTCAGACGCGTTTGAGCCCGATAGACACACCTTTTCTCCAACGACCATCACTTCGCCTTCCATTAGCCCGTGTCCTGGGGTCTGCATCAACACACGCATCAGAGAGCTTTTGCCGGATCCATTTGGCCCAAGTAAAACCCAATGCTCATGAGTCCGCCGGGCAAAATCCACATTATCCAGCAAGATGCGCTTCTGGTCGTAAGAGATCGAAACACTCTTTAGCTGAACAGCAGGCGTCTCATCGCCAACATATTCATCTCCCTCCCGGCAGCCAAGTAGTTGTTCAACTAGCGACACGAGTTCCGTCTCCGTCATCTTCTCACGCTTTTCGTGTTCTGCGCTGTAGAATTCTTCCAAGCGCTTCATCATAGCCTTGTTGCGCGCACCATTCTCTTTATCGTCAGGCCACGCAACCACTTCAAATTCGTTCTCTTTGTCATTAGCCCCCTGCTTCAGCAGCACTGTGTGGGAGAAGATCTCCGGGAACACCTGCTCCAACCTGTTGGCTACCAGCAGCACCTGCGTCTTGTACGCGAACGCCTCGTGCTTCGCTCCTGTCGTCTCCACCAGCAGTCTCGTGAATCCCCTCGTCAACTGTCCCAGCATCCACTGCAGCTGCCTCCTCGCCTTGACGTCCAGTCCATCGAACGGTTGATCCAGAATCAGCACCGACGCTCTCGGCGTGTCCAGCAGCGCCACCGCCAGCAGCAGCTTCCTCATTTCTCCCGTCGACAAGTGGCGCACGCGCTGCTCCCACACGGGGAACAGTCCGAGTCGCACGATCAGATCGCGGGCTGTGGGGGACCCGATGCCGCCCAGCACGTCCGCCACCACTCGGTGGCCGTGCTGCGCCACAAACTCTCGATGCGCATCAAGGCTGAGGCTTGCGAGGCGACAAGAAGCCGGCAGTTGGCCCCGACGCTGCTGGGCCTGTACATGCTGCTGCAGTTTGGCCAGGAAGCGGCTCTTGCCGCTGCCGTTGAGCCCCACGAAGCAGTGCACGTCGTCCGGCAGCAGTCGGTACTTGGGCGGCAACTCGATCACGGCCTCAGACGCAGCAACGGGTGCCGTCCGGCGCGGCGCGACACCGCCGCCCAGAAGCGTGCTCAGGGAGCGTGCTCCGCTCGTGTACAGTTGAATATCTCGGCGAGTTCTGGGCGGTGAGACGTGCAACGTAGCTCCAGAGCTGCGCCAGACGCAGGCGGAGACGGTCGGCGTCTTGGAAGCGCCGCGGTGTCGCCCGGGGTCGCTGCACGCGCGCCGCAGCGCAGCTCCTCCACCTCGCAGCCGCAGCATCAGGTCGTGCTGTTAAACCGAGGGATATTAATACTGGCTGCCGCACGGTGAGACACTCCCCCCAGACGGCTACTTAAGCGCTACTTCCTCCACCGTCAAGTGTACGAGTAGTCATTCCCTGTCATATCCGATCGTTCAGCCGTTTCGCTGCACGCAGTGTAACGGCCGCTCATTATCCGATCCGAGCCCAAGGGGTCAAGTGTCAACTCGTTCGCGTGCATTGTGTCAATCCGGCACGCATGGCGTCGCGCGTGGTCAAGTCCTTCATCAACGGCAAGTACGTGGCCGCCCGCGCGTCTGCGCCGCAGTTCACACTGCTGAACGCCACCACGCGCCGCCCCGAGACCTCGTTCCAGGCCGCGGACCGCGCGCAGGTGGACGAGGCCGTGCAGGCCGCCGGCTCGGCCCAGCGCCACTGGCGGCACCTGAGCCCCGCCGAGCGCGGCGCCATCCTGCGCAAGGCCGCCGACATCCTCACGCAGCAGACGGACGAGATCGCGCGCCTCGAGACGCTGGACACGGGCCGCCCCATCGCCGAGACCTCGGTCACGGACGTGCTGAGCGCCACGGACTGCCTCAACTACTACGGCGGCGTCAGCCCGTCCGTGGGCGGCCAGCACCTCGAGCTCACGGGCGGCAGCTGGGCCTACACCAAGAGAGAGCCGCTGGGCGTCACCGCCGGCATCGGCGCCTGGAACTACCCGCTGCAGAGCGCGGCGTGGAAGTCGGCGCCGGCCTTGGCGTTCGGCAACTCGATGGTGTTCAAGCCCTCCGAGGAGACGCCACTGACGGCGCTCAAGCTCGCGGAGGCGTACATGGAGGCCGGTGTGCCGGAGGGCGTCTTCAATGTGGTGCTGGGTGCCGGCGAGACGGGCCAGGCGCTGGTGGAGCACCAGGACATTGCCAAGGTCTCGTTTACCGGGTCGGTAGGCACGGGCAAGAACGTGTATGCTGGCGCGGCCAAGGACTTGAAGAAGGTCACGATGGAGCTTGGAGGCAAGTCCCCGCTGATTGTGTTCGATGACGCGGATTTGGAGGAGGCAGTGGCGGCTGCTATGATGGGCAATTGGTACTCGTCGGGCCAAGTGTGCTCGAATGGTACGCGCGTCTTCGTCCAGCGCAAGATCTTCGACAAGTTCGTTCAGCGTGTGCACGAGCGCACACTAAAGCTGCGCATCGGCGACCCGTTGGACCCGACAACGGATATTGGCCCCATGATCCACGAGAAGCACATGAAGCTGGTGCAGAGCTACATTGAGAAGGGCGTGGCTGAAGGAGCGACGCTCCTCAAGGGCGGCGGCGAGCGCATCATGCCTTCGGAGGCTACCAAGGACGGATTCTTCCTGACACCAGCAATCTTCGTGGACTGCAACGACGATATGACTATCGTCCGAGAGGAAATCTTTGGCATGGTTATGAGCATTCTGCCGTTCGATACCGAGGAGGAAGTGCTGGCTCGTGCCAATGACACGATCTTTGGCCTGTCCGCTGGTGTCTTCACGAAGGACATCACGCGCGCTCACCGCATGATCGATGAGCTGCAGGCTGGCACGACGTGGATCAACAACTACAACCTTGCGCCTGTGGAGACACCATGGGGTGGCTACAAGAAGTCCGGCGTGGGCCGCGAGAATGGTCTTGCGGGCATCGAGTCGTGGACGCAGCTCAAGTCGGTGTACGTTGAGATGAATGAAGTGTGGTGCCCCTACGCGAAGTAGGAACATTGTAGTACGCACTGCCTCGTCAAGAAATAGTAGCAATGTTGTACTAAGAACAACAGATTCGATTTTCTGCTCTTTTTACCTATACAAGTGCAAGAAATGCTGCTTCACGAGACGCTTATTTTTTTAGGGGACACTACTATTCTGTACCGATACTTTACGCGGGTACTTCATCCTTTAACTACTCACGCCTTCTTCCAAGCCTTTATCTGATCGGGCGGCCTATGGCTTGTCGTCCCTGCCACGAAGACGCAATCTTCGATCGGCTTGAACTAGATCGTTGTCGAGATGGTCCTGAGTCGTAGGGAAATCACCAGTACCAGCAGCATTTAGCATAGCGTTGCCGAACTGCTTTCCTCGTGGCCAGTTCACTGGGCCGTGCGGGGAGCGACCCCGCCCTTTAGGAACATGTTCAATCTTCACACCTCGCTGGGGCTGTCCCGCTCCGTGGTCTTCTTCGTGAATTTTACCGCCTTGCGACGACGAAGCTACGTCGTATGCCTGACCCGTTGGCGCTGCCCCTGGAAGGGCAAATATCCAGGCAGTGATGGTGATCGCGCTTGACAGAATTCTCATGGTGCTGGTTCTTCGCTTGGTCACTTTGATTCTAGTTGGGAAATGCAGTATCCCGGAGAAGAGTCGCTCATAGAACTCCTTCTACTACCTTCCATCCAGCTAATACTCAAACGAATGCCATGAAGCAACAACCATCTGGAGAGTGAGGACGGACGTGACTAAAAGCTGACCTCATTACCTTATCAGTCCTAGTACTCACAGTATATCCTCGATTCTCAGCGACCAAGTTATCGAGGACGAGACTCATCACAGGAGGCGCAAGCTCATCCTGATTCCTCATGGCATCGACCTAGACTCAACGTGAGTGACTTCGACTCAGCACTGCTAAGTCGACGGTGGATAGCATTTCCTAAAACACTAAGAACCAATCAACCAAGCAAAGAGCAAGCCTAGCTGCGTGCCCCCACGTGCTCGAGCACCATGAAACTTCTCAGCAATCTCCTCGCAAGCGCAGTGTGCGTGGTAGTCCTCACTGCAACTACAGTCGCTGAGGCTCCTGCCCAAGCGCAACTTGCAAACACCGGTGGCCACAAGGGGCCCTTCCGTGGTCCCGAGTCGCAGCACCTCTTCAACAAGGCCGAAAGTTTCCCCGGACCCGAGGACAGTGAAGATGTAAATGCTTATGACGCTGGCGACCTCGACGATCAGCGCGAAGAGGAACTGGTGAAATACGAAGAGGAACTTGTGGAATATGAACAGGAGCTGGTGGAATATGAAGACGAGCTTTTGGAGCTTGAAGAGGAGCTTTTGGAGCTCGAAGAGAAACTAAAGAGGCCCACTCGCCACCTTCGCAGTTTCGTTGACCCGCCTCGTCCTGATGAACCGGTGGCTCGCCCAGCCTCGCCAAAGGAAGACCCAGAGCTCCCAACGGATCCGGTCCAGCCGGATGTGCCAGAGGACAACCCCAACTTGCGAAGTCCGGGGCAGGAAGAACCGCTATAAGCCGTGGACAGCAACGACCGGGGCAGTCGACCATCTGAATGTGTTGATGTACATGTATTAGTGCAGTCGTGTCCACGTGTCTAGACGTGATGATTGTTACAGTTGAAGGACATGTAGTAATGAGTTACAGCCATTCTCGAGTCCCTTTGGCGTCATCCTCGCCGTCTCCGTCTCGACCACCTTCCGCCCTGCCCGAAGCGCGGACGTGTACATGCACTGCACTGCATGACCCCATCGGAGTCACTCGAAACCTCCTCGAGCTTCTTCCACGCTCACCAGGATGAGCGCGCGTGCACGCCGAGAGGCGCGTGTCAGCGGCACCTCGGGCACTTCCGCGGCCATCAAATCGAGGCCGCACGCGTGATTACTCCGTCGCTGCGCCGCCGCTCCTCCGCCGTCGCTGGGCGCTAGCAGCGTCGACTCAGTCGCCAACTTGCACCGCGAGAGCCACGTGAGCGATGGCGAAGACCTTCGACGTGAACGGGCCGCGCCACGTGAAGCTGCGCGGCCTCGAGCGCACCGTCACGATGGTGGACGGCGTGTCGCTCACCATCGTGCACTCCATGTTCGTGGAGGGCGACGCGCGCACGCTGGTGCAGCTGCTGCCGCTGGCGCTGCTGCGCACGTTCAACAAGCACCCGCGCATGCGCGCGCTGCAGGTGCGCGCCGACGAGTTCACGGCCGAGATCCAGGAGCCGCTGAGCGTGAGCGACATCGCCACCATGAACCTGCTGCGCGTGCGGCGCTTCTCGCGCGCGGACGACGCCCGCCCCACATTCGACGAGTGGCAGCAGTACGCCGCGGACGAGTGCAGCCTCGGCTTCGACCGGTTCACGCGCTTCCCCTTCTTCCTCTCGGTGTGGGTGGACGAGCAGGCCGAGCAGGCTCGCCTCATGCTCTTCTCGGACCACTACATGTCGGACGGCTACTCGGGCATGGTGATCCTGAACGGCGTCATGGAGCAGGTCGCGCAGCTCGCGTCGGACGACAACCAGGAGCGCACGCTGCGCAGGACGCGCGACGCCGAGTACCCGCTGCACCCGTCCTTCTACGACATGTGGATGTCCAAGAAGTTCCTGTCCAAGGGCCTCATGAAGGGCGTGATCTCGACCTTCGGCAAGGCCATCTACCGCAGCGAGATGAAGAAGTTCCACCCCGTCCTGCCGGCGCGCAGCGACCAGCAGGACTTTGTCGTGCCCCCCGTGGCGAATCCGACCACGGCGTCCTTCGCGCAGGGCGACCCGGCGTGCATGCGCGCAGCCATCGCGAAATGCAGAGACGAAGGCGTCACGTTCGGCGGTGCGGCCGTTTGCGCCACCCTCCTCGCCTTCTACCACGCAGCTCAGTCGCAGCCGAGCTTCAAACCGGACCAGCCATTCAGGATCACCGCGAGCCTGGACTACAACATGCGCCAGCGGGTGCCTGAGCCCGCCGAGGAAGACCAAGTCGGGGCCTATGTCGGATACGCTCCGCTCGAGTGGCTCGCTAAAGCAGGCGTCGACATGAAGAGCACCAAGTTCTGGGACCTCGCGCGTCAAGCCAAGAAGGAGATCGACGAGAACCTCGAGCAGACTATGCAGATGGCCTCGGTGCCGATCGTGCTCGACCGGCGCTTCAACAACAAGATCGAGCCCTCGTTCGCGGAAGCCCTGAACGTCCGTCGTTCCCAGACTTCGGACGTGAACCTCTCCAACTTGGGGCGCTACCCGTTCGCGAAAGAGTTCGCGCTGTCCTCGAAGAGTACGAGCAAGTCCAAGCTGACGGTCACAAGTCTGCACGTGTACAACCCGAATCCTCACTTGAGTCCTACAGCGATTCTCTACGTGACGTCGGTGGAGTCGTTCTGCTACTCCATGGGACACAAGTGCGAGGACGATGCAGCCAAAGCTCTCTTCACAGCGTGGGTCGCAGTGTGCGAGCACCTCAGCAACATCGGAGCTCAGGATACCATGACGGAGGTGTTAGAACAGCTCAACCTGTAGGTTGTCGCTAAGAAGTAGTCAGTATATCATGCAAGATCCACAGCTCTGTTGTCAAGAAGACGCCTCGACCAGCTGCGGTATACCGGTAGGATACCGGTATGACCTTCACTCTGTTGCACCGCAATCATTCCTGTGATTACGGGACGGTGTTTACGCTACGGGTGCGACA